>JARFOD010006739.1:0-11582 GCA_031763545.1 Mopalia muscosa | reverse complement strand
CTATAATCATCCTTTGGAAATACCCGAAAAAGCTACGAAAAGATAAGAGTCGCATGTTTTACTCCTGACTAGCGGTAGAGTCCTTAAACATTCTTCTTTTTTTAAGCAAAAGTGAAGTGGTCCCTTAACAATGACGTCACGTTTATATCATCTTAAATATACGTAATAATTTAGAATGAAGGTCTTTACGCAAAAGGCAATGATTTAATCACAAGTTTAGAATGCTGGTGAACATATGATGAACAGCGGCCCTCTATATGTATGCATACTGTTATGGTAGAATCCAAACAGAAAGAAAACGATCAGCGATTTTATTTATTTACAATATTAATTGTAAAATAACAACAACGATAGCAGTCATATACTGTGTAGTACTCAAAGGCAGAAATACCTTACTAAATACAATTGAAGATAAGGGACATTGAAAATATTAGGCTTATATAAAGTAACTTACATTTATAGAGCATACAATGGATCAGCGTTAAAACCTGCCTTACAGTTGAGTCCAGGTACGTTGACTTCAAAATCCGGCCTGTTGTGCAACTTCTTGACGTCTACGGCAAATCTTTAGATGCACAGTTCCAAGATGTAAAACACAGAATTTTTCCTATTATATCCACATCCGGGTGATAATTAAATCATCAAAGTGACTGGTGTCCATTGATCCACAACATGAGTATTTACAAAGTCCTTGTGGGGTATTTCTCAGATCCCGTATTAAGATTCAAGGTCAAAGAAACTTCTAGAAAAATGAAAGCAAATTAACAAGTCACTGAGCTGGTGAAAAGTGCATCACCATAGATTCTAGCACGAATCTTCATAGGTAATGACTTAAATCATTCAAAGCTTAAAATAACATGTTCTGACAGTTTGATCCAACTGAAGGCGTCCAGTTCTAAAACTGTTCTTGTGAATGCATCCAGTTCTAGAACAGTTTGAACTTCAAACTCCAGTTCCAGTTCTAGAAAAGATTGATCTCCACAAAGGCGTCCAATTCTACAACAGTATGATCTTCGCCAATGCGCCCAGTTCTAGAACAGTTTGAACTTCATCAAGGCGTCCAGTTCTAGAACAGTTTGAACTTCACCAAGGCGTCCAGTTGTGGAAAAGATTGATCTCCACCAAAACGTCCAGTTCTAGAACAGTTTGGTCTAATGCCAACAGGTTGATGTTTACAAAGGCATCAGTTCTTGGACAGTTTGGTCTAATGCCAACAGGTTGATGTTTACGAAGGCATCAGTTCAAGAATAGTTTGATTTTCACAAAGGCGTCCAGTTCTAGAACGGAATGGTCTTTACGAAGGCGTTCAGTTTTAGAATAGTTTGATCTTCAATAATGTTCTAGGGCTGTTAAATATTTACCAAGGCGTCCATTTCAGGAAAAGTTTGATCTTTACCAAAACGTCCAGTTCTAGAACAGTTTAATCAGGGTCCAGTTCTAGAAAAGGTCGATCTTTCACCAAGGCGTCCAGTTCTAGAACAGGTCGATCTTTCACCAAGGCGTCCAGTTCTAGAACAGAATGATCTTTACCAAAGCGTTCAGTTTTAGAACAGTTTGATCTTCAATAATGTTCTAGAACTGGTAAGTATTTACCAATGCGTCCATTTCTGGCAAAGTTTGGTCTTTACTAAAACGTCCATTTCTGGAACAGTTTAATCTTTTCAAAGACGTCTAATTCTAGAACTGTTTGATCCTCACCGTGGCGTCCAGATGGTTGACTGCCAATCGAAATAATTAATTTCATTTCATTTCACCCAACCCAAAATGGAACAAATACGAGGAAATACAAAAGTAGGCGTGGCGGGAATAAAGCCTCATTAGGCATGTAATATCCAAATAAACAAGTTGTTAGTAAGTTTGTCACTCAAAGTAAGAATGGGTTAAATCTAACGGATGTATGGAGATAATCTAATGGCAACACCAAGCAATTAACATGGAAAAGAAATAACCCTTTTATTGCATGCAGGTTGGATTATATTTTTGCAAATGATGTAATCATGTCTAAAATGTGAAAATCTTGGATATCTAGTTTTGTGAAATTCGGGCGAGGAAGAAGTTATTCGAAGTTAAATAATAGTTATAAATAGTTAATTAATAATGTAATAGACAACACTGTTGAATCATATGACTAACCTGTAGCTCCTAAAATGTTATGGGAAGTTTGTAAAACACAAATTAAAAAATCTACAATAGAATGTCATGATTGTTTAACAAAAATGCTAAAGGGGCACAACTCATGGCTAAAAAAAAAATGGATTGAGGAAGGGGAAAAGAACACGGCGTATTTCTTACAAAAACTAAAGGGAAAACAATTACTCGATTGGAGGGCCTAGGAAATACAGGACTGGCTATTTCTAAGGAATTATTTAACTTGTTTTCGTGGCGTTTTCAGCAAGACGCAGCGTTCAATAAATTTACACACACGAACGATTAAAGATGAATTTAATATCACCACATCTAGGCGATGATGCAGCAGTGTGTGAGGGGCAAATAAGTGTGCATGAGTGTATTAAAGTTTTGCATAAAATGAAAAACGATTCAAGTCCTGGAATTGATGGACTAGACAGTGCTTTTTATAAAGTATTTTGGGGTAAAATTATTACGGTTGTTGTCAATAGTCTGAATATCACTTTTAGTGAAGGAGACTTATCGACTTCTCATAAAAGCGTTTTTTTTTACTTTAATACCAATCGAGAAAGGCGATTGCATAAAGCTATGCGTATGCAAGATGTTTTTCTCAAAATTCACGCATAATCCGAGATATAATTACACACACTGGCGAGAATAGCTTGCCAGGAGTTATATTAGCACTAGATTTTACTAAAGCTTTTTATTCCATTTCTAAACATTACATGGTGAGTGTTTTGAGAGATTTTGGTTTTGGACTAGTGGATTGAAGTTTTTAATGAGGACTGAAAAAGTTGTGTGATAAGCGCAGAGTGCATAACTCGGGGGTTCCCAATATAAGCAGAAAGGACTAAAACAGGGATGTTCACTCGGGGCTTTAATGTTTGTTTTAGCAGTAAACTTGATGTCATGTAAAATCAGAATCGACTGTTATTAAGGGTATAGAAACAGATATCGAAAAACGAACTGCATTACGCAGTATACTGAAGGCACGACGCTTTTTGTGAGTGACAGCAGAAATGAAAGTAGTTCATGATATTGGCTATATTTCTGGACAGAAAATAAACGAACACAAATCTGTGGCTAAGGTTAAACATATCACGGAAAAACAGACGAGTAATTGAGTTTATTAATATCACAAATTACCCATCTATTAATGTCTATTACTCCTCCACATTATGTTATAACAAAATTAAACGCTTTAAATTTTTAATTTATATGGCACAACAATGATTCTTCAATAGAGAAACTTAAAAGGGGGGCCATGGTTAAGGATATGTAACACGGAGGTCTCAAAACGTAAGATATATATACATGGGTTAAAGCTGCTCGACTCAAGTGGATCAGTAGAATTCTTAATTCAGGTTAAGACACTTGGGCAATACTACCAAAATATTACTTTAGCTTTTTGGAAGATAATTTAATACTGTTAAAAATTCACACATTATTGGAACGCATAAAAGAACGAACATTAATAGGAAAAAATTAACATCCTTTTATAGAACTATACTGTCTAACTGGCTTGAATGATGAAATGATCGAATTGAAACTTGTAGAGGTGACGTATTATGGTTACACTGTAAAATTATGTACAAAAATAGATAACAGTTTTTTCTGCATGGCAAAAAGTTGGTATTTGTTTCTTAAATGATATATTAGATACAAACAACAGATTGTTAAAATATGATGTTTTGAACAAAAAATATAGGTAAATATGGTTCATTCCTATTTAAATATGCGATGAAGATCGCCATAAAGGGACTAAAAGTTGTTAGTAACGTTACTAATCGGGATTAAAAGTTACGCCCTGTAAAAAAGTATGTGCGTAAACAAACTGTTTTGGAACCAATTCCACAAAACATTTTGGGATTGAAAAAATGGTAGTCTCTTTGGCATTTAATATGGTCACTTGTCAGAACAGTTTTAAAAGAACCTCGTTTGTGTGAATTGTAATGAAAAACATTTAGTAACATTTACCATACTAGAATATTTTTGAAGAAAATGAAAATATATAAAAAAACGATTTGTGTTAGTGTTGTTGTATGATAGAATATGTGGAACATTTTTTTCTACCCTTGTAAGAATGTAAATGAATTTTGGAAGGAAATTCAAAGGTCTTTACAAATACGGTTTCAAGTGAAAATAGTCCTTAATAAATTAGATATTATTTTTTGCATATTTATATATCAAATGTCAGATAAAAGGATGTATAAAGTAGTGAATGCAGATAAAGTAATTGGAAAACTATGCATCAGCAAATATAAATATGGTAATTATAGTAGAATGATGAAGAATTCGAAAAATTGCATTACTTGAAAACGTTGTCTCATAAATTAAATATTAACTTTGTGTAAGAAAATATGATAACATTATTATTATGGTGTGTATCTATGCATAAAACATTTTTTTCTTTAAAAAAAAAAGGCTAGTTAGGAAATCGCTATTAAAAGACAAAAGGAGGAAGTGTTAAGAAGAAAACTAGTCGTGTCAGCAATTTGTTTTAAAATGAGAGAAAGAACAGAAGAAAAAAGCCCCTATACTATGGCAAGCCGTTTGATCACTTCTTCCTTTATTCTACATATGTCGAATAAGTTTTACTTTAATTTTACTTATGTATAATTCTTTTCCACATCTGTGAAATTCTTTTTACTTATGTTGAAAAGATTTTTACTTACGTAAAAAAGAATTTCACATATGTAAAATAATAATGTATTTTACATATCCAGAATTTTTTCAACATATGTATAAATCTGTTCAATATACGAGAATTCTTTACCACATAAGTAAAATAAAACACCAAAACCTAACTATTTCCCATATGTGGAAAAAAAATTCACTTATGTAAAAGTTATATGTTCAAAAGAGTTCCACTTATCAAAAAAGCTGAGAACTGATTTCTCTCCCAGAGCAAGAGACCGTATCCAACCTTCACTTCTGCTCTTGTTATCTTGTGTAGACTTTCAAGACGAATGCAAAGACGATAGGAATACGTTCCACATGCTGTGCAAGTTAAATCTCAGCATGGCACACTCCAAAGTCAATTTGATTTAAATATGTAAAATAAATTCATTTATTTTACACATGTGGAAAAGAATTTCACATAATTATGTGGAACAGAATTCAACATATGTGGAAAAGAATTAAACATATGTGGAAAAGAATTCAAGATATGTAGAATAAAGGTAGAAGTGATAAAACGGCTTGACATACTATACATGCTGGTTACAGTGTTTCTCTGCTAACTTAAGAATAATACATATTTCAGACAATATACAACTTGTAGTTTCTACTGATGAAAGTTCCGGATTGGCATTGCACTGTTATCTGAAATATAAAAAGTGTAACAATACAGGCTGTTAAATATTGACACATATTGTCGTGATTATAATTCGTTAACTAGTATTGTTAGAACAGTTGCGTTGTAAGTCGCTATTTCATAATAAGGGAGGATTGCTTTTTATCAAATATAGCTGATCGGCGGTCGCATTTGTTATTATTTATGCATAGGGAATCTGCGTGATGTCATCGTTGTACCTGGATGTTTATGGTTCATTACCGACCAAGTTCTTAAAATAGCATTTATAACATTGTTGTGTACAGGCTGTAGTGTACCTTAAACTCGCTTTAACAAATGCAGATTTCGGCCTGTATGATTAAAGGCTGTTTTACTTAAAGAACAAAGGAAGCATTCAGCACAATCGTTTACTTTACACTTCAGTTTGTCAACCAATTCTCCTCCACGTGTTTAGATGGGTCGTCCTCAAAAACAATAACGACTTTTAGAGGCGAGCTGTGAATAAACTGTAATGTCAGTTTTATCTCAGGTGTAACAAGACAACAGTGTTTTGTCTGTGCTGGACCATATTCCTCCATTGACTCCTGTTCTCTGTCGAAGCACTTCTGACAACCAGTCGTCGAGATAAGAATCCCGTAGTTAGATGAACGGTATCAAAAGGCAGATATAATCTTTCCGGTTGGTGTCACATGGCACAACTGTTCACAAATTAAATTGCAGTAGATGTCACGTGATAAAACTAGAAAGCGGATCCTGTATACACCCCTGTAGTATCGCTGTAAACGTACACTGATACAGGTCGCACACTGGGACAGTTTGAGTCTGAGGAACGACCTGGTCAATATCTTACTTGTAACTCCCATGTGTTGGTGTGGACGATTAGACATGATTGTGAGTAACATACATGATCTTTTTATTTTCTTAACATTACATGTAAAAGACTACACAAGAGACGGTTAAAACAAACAATTTCTTTTGTGCGTTTTACGTTGAAACTTTTCTAAGCTATTGCTTAGTTAACTACGGTACTTTCATGTAGCCCAAAGGGATAAGACAAATCCTATTTGTTAATTTAAAACCGCTGCTACTCTCCTAGTTTATTATATAACTTTCTGATAATTTACTTAAAACTTAATAACCTAAGACTGATTTTAGGCCTTAATACATCATATTTATTTTTAGTGATTTGTTTCATAGAGCTCATGGGCGTATTTAGCACTGATAAGTGCTCTGGTGGTTTTTGATGACAGCCAGGCCAGAGAGTGGTGTTATACAAGGACTTACACCAATTTCATCCAGATTGACATATGCCGTCAACTAAAACCCCCAAACGGGCGGCAAGCCAGTCCTGTGAAAAACTCCCCAATCAGAGGTAATTCTATCACAGCGAAACAACTTATTAAAGCCTTCCCAGTGTTGTTTCTTAACAAGTCACAAGCAGAAGAAATGAACGAAGACATGAAGAAGATTCGCATCAGAACATTTAAGCCAAATGGCGCAAAACACGATGGTGATCTTCACTGCCCAACGTAAGCTACATTTATTTACAATCTGTATCAATGATTATAATAATTCGAAAAATATTTTTTATTATCAATTTCTTTAAAAGCTTCGTGTTGTTGCCCTGGTGTTCATCTGGTTAAAGGGCAGTAGTATTTGTTCTTGTTTTTCGTGTTTGTTCCGCTATGTCGTTGTTTGTGGTGATTTCCATTATCAATCGGGCATACACGATTGTAATAGTTTTAATGACAGCGTTAAACCCCAAACAATCGAACGTTATCCATGTAACGAGAGGTATCACTGCACAGAATAAAACAACAAGAACATGGGCCCAATGAACTGTTGGATGTCTTGTTTCTCAGAGATTTCTAAGGCATATTCAGTAGGACTATTATGCTTATGGTAAAATTGAATTAGTATAATTTATATTCTAAACTTTGAATCGGCGGAAACAAATCCCCGTGAAATAATGCTGCTACAAATCGATAGGAAAACGTTTTATCTTTTAGCTTCGTCCGCCTGTCAAATGTCTCCTAGATTGATGTAAGGTAATGTAACTACGGATGGTCAGATTAAATGTATTTGACTATTCACAGGTTTAAAAAACTAGTAGCGGCTCCTGACAATATGAGAAATATCAAACAGGAAACCAAAGAGATAGTCCATTTCCCATCTGAAGGGATTTACCAGTTTATTCATAAAGGCACATGCCGGTGAGTCTATTATTTTATCCTGGTAATATTGCTGTATCCGAATGTTGAGGTGTCTCATTTATTAACCATTCTGTTTAATCTATATCAATTGATATATATTTAAGATAAACGAAGAGAGAAAAATTTGCTTACCTCCATTTGATATATAGATATAAGATACAGAGGTATTGAGAAATGGAAATATAAAAGGCAATCCATTATGTTGCATGACCTAGTTGCTGATGGGTGATGGGTATTATTGAAATGACTGGAATTTGCATAATATTTTAACATAAGACACAAAAAATACCTGGAATGTAGAAGAGTGTATTTCAAGAAAAGTGTGTCATCAATAGGCTTTATACTGGAATACATTGTGTACATATGTCCTTTACAGAGCACATGTAGCAATTTCACTTGTAGCAAACACAAACATAACACGTCAGAATTTTGATGTTACATTAATAACCTCATATTTGTACCGGGATGCACGTAGAACTTAGAACTTTCAGAGTAGCATTTTTTTTCTTCAAGTTTATCAACAACAAGTAGACGTCTTGACTAAAGCCATTGTAACCTTTTTACTAATAATGAATTGAGGAGCTTTCTATGATCGACCCGGCAGAGGAAATTAGCGAACACGCGGAGTCACACAATCATGTCGCTGAATGGCAATATACGATTATTGATATTTTCTGAGTTTACAATTCTCATACCGTGTCGACCTTTTGTAATATCTGTTGTTCTGTTCACAGATCCGGTTCCATACAGAGTTGTACTGGAGGCAAGTGCCATCAAGAGAAATCTATCGTCTATCTCATGGTTTGGGAGGACAACCCAGACTGGCCGACAGGGTTTGAGCCTTTCATGGTACAGTCTTACTGTTCATGTAAAGGGATTCACTCTTAGGTCAAGAGTAGATCACGTTACACCACGTTAAATGCTTAGTTGGGGATCAAATGGTCACAAATTTAGTATTTAAAGTTCTTCGCTTAACATGCATTATTCTATGGATTTCTTTAAGTCAATAACGCTTCTACCATTTAGAACATCTCGATCTTTACTGACTGCTCATTCGGGTGTTAAGCATGATGTGTATAGTCAACGTCCGTGTTCAGCAATTGTCTTCATGAGGATAACTAAGGAACCGTCATTAGTGACAAGGAAAATGTAAAATGTTTCTGCTCATTAACGCATTCATTTAATTCGCTGGAATTGAAAACAAATCTGGAGGACACAAATTCGGTGATTGAAACGCAATTATATGTCTGGCTTGAAAGACGAAAATTCGTTTAAGCGAGATATTATACGCAATTCATGCGAGTTAATAACTTGTCCAAACAAGTTAGTGCCTCGTTCAATCGAAATCATAACTCTTTAACCAAGATAGTAGGTCGTTCAACAAACAAGATAGTAGGTCGTTCAACAAACAAGATAGTAGGTCGGTCAAACAAGATAGTTGACCATTCATACAGGGTAGTAGGTCGTTAAAACAAGATATTAGGTCGTTCAGTGATAGTAGGTCATTCAACCAGATAATAGGTTGTTCAAACAAAATAGTAGGTCATTCAAACAAGATAGAGATAGAAGGCCGTTCAACAAGATAAAGGGTCACTCAATAAGATAGTATCACACCTTAATTAGGTATTTCAAACAAGATGAGATAGTATGTCGTTCAACCAGATACTAGATCTTCAAACAAGTTAATAGGTCGTTCAAACAAGATAGTAGGTCGTTCAACCTGATAATAGGTCGTTCAAACAAGATTTTAGGTCGTTCGAACAAGATAATAGGTCGTTCAAACTAGATAGTTGGTCGTTCAAACTAGATAGCTGGTCGTTCAAACTAGATAGTTGGTCGTTCAAACAAGATAGAAGGTCGAACAAACGAGTTAATGGGCAGCACAATTAGTATTTTCTATGTCACTTCGTAGATAACTGCTTAATGGTTTTGCTCAATGTATTTCACAACTAAATACAAGATAAATGTTAGTCTGTGTATAATCGGACCTGTTAAATGATTCCGAATGAAGGAAATTCGCAAGGTGTCCTGTGTGACAACTACTAGACATACGATCTATGTTGATATCTGAAATAAGCTGGACTGTGTGATTAAACTGTTTTTCGTAATCACATGTATGACTCTAAGTGCGAAGACCTTATATTGCTCCTGAATTCGAAGCGCGTTTTTTGGTAGAGATGTTCAATGCTGGCTAAGTTTCAGCTATCCCATGCAGGGCTTAATCTGCCTATATCATCGGCCCCATTCCACTACGGCATTTGACCCTACAGCAAAAAAAAAATCCACTCTGAAAAGCAACAACTCTCCTTCTACAACCAAATTTCTGCAAAGTTAGTTAAAAAATCCCCCCATTTAAATATATATATCACCTAAAATGCTTTGAACAAATTTATTTCTGTTAAATAATTTCCTGTGTACATTCGATAAGTGTGCCGTTTCCATGTTAAAGAATAAATTCACACCGGCTTGCAAGAAAATATATCAGGAGAGATAACTTTAGACAGTTCTACCAAAGGGAGGTTACTTTGTACATCAACAGGAAGTATGGTTTTGAATGTAGCGATTTTCATTCATAAAAGTCATTTTTCATACATCTTTCTTTGCCATTGCAAAGTTATGCCGAAAGCTAGGTGGATGTTGGTAAAATCGAAAAAATAAAAATGTCTGTTAGCCTTTGCATGATCATCATTTAGAACGATAATTAAACTGTGCTGTAACCGGTGGAATCTTGTCTCAATATCGAATTCTTCCTGCTGCACTGGATGAAGCAGTCAAACTCCGATTTTACGCTTGACAATACATTTTTAATTATTATTTTTCAGAGACAGTGATAATTTCCGAATTTGTGTATTCACTATCTTGGATTTTTTTTTTTTATCCTAACAAAAATGTGTGCCTTTTACAAGTTAAATTGCATGTTAAATCTGGGAATAAAACCTTTCTTATATGTCACTGCATGTTTAACCCAGTGTGTATAAAAGTCCAGATGTTAGCTCTAACAACCTGGATAACTTTTTAAAAAGCTTGCTTGCCACTTTTGTTTAATTATTTAAAAAGATTTCAAAGAGCTCTGTAAAGAAAACAATCGAGTCACTGTATTACTTTGTTAACCTATGTAAATTTTGCCTTTGCCATTGTAAACATTCAGATTCACTCTTAAAGTCAGTGCATGTAAAAATATTTCTTTTCATGTAAATTTTTATAATTGAAGGTAAATAAAAATCTGAAAATAGTTATGACCAGTTACATTTATACCCCTGAAAAAAAAGCAAAATTTCCCAGAAAAAAAAAATACTGGGTTTTTAATTTGATATCCATTTTTTCCCGAGATTCAACACAAAACATGGAATATATTTATTTTTAAAGACACGGGATTCAATTCCAGCTTTGTAGTATTTTCTATGAGATATGAAGCTACATACAGACTTTTGTGTCACAGTGTGCAATCATAAAATCTACTGTTTCATTTCAAAAATGAGTCCTAAAATGCCTTTATCCAGGGTAAAATTCCGCCCCCTAGACAGAAATGCCCCAAATTGATACCCTTCCCCAAATTCGTGGATGAAGCCCAGCCATGTAAAGGATTGTTTCTTCAGATAACCTGGCTGTCATTGCTGTGTTTATATCGACAAAAATACTCATTTGGGGTTCTTATCACATGATCTGCTGAGTAGCCTACTAGGTGTATAACCAGACTATTACTCAGCGCTTACATCACTTGGTTACATGATATTCTGAGTAGCCTACTAGGTGTATAACCAGACTATTACTCAGCGCTTACATCACTTGGTTACATGATCTGCTGAGTAGCCTACTAGGTGTATAACCAGACTATTACTCAGCGCTTACATCACTTGGTTACACGATCTGCTGAGTAGCCTACTAGGTGTATAACCAGACTATTACTCAGCGCTTACATCACTTGGTTACATGATCTGCTGAGTAGC
>JARFOD010006728.1:0-11582 GCA_031763545.1 Mopalia muscosa | reverse complement strand
TAATGATTTCACATAGTTTTAAACATAATATTTACAACGTTTTGATGCAAAACTAAACATTTTAATATATTGACATAATTCAGCATTTATTTTTCAGTTCAATTTGTTTTTCTTTGGGTGGTCAATGCAAAGGGGACAACATTGCTGGCGAAGTTGGGGTTGTATAAACAGATACGTCTGTATCGTGGTGTTAATTTGCATAAATTATTGTAAATAGCGCTTAACATAATTTTAAACAGAATATTTACAATTTTTAGATCCAAATTTAAACTGTTTAATATATTGACGAATGTTTTTGACCTTTATGTGTGTCCTGTTTAGTTCCTTTTGTTTCTCTTTTTGATGTTTTCTCTCTGGGTTGCTTCAGATTAAAATTATCTCTGATATCGAAAATTGACCAAATGTTCACGTCACAGCATAGCTGAAATACCGCTGAATGTGGCGTAAAACACCAAGCAATCAATCAATCAAATTATTGTTATTTCTAAGAAATGTCTAAATCCGAGATTTGGGTCAAAATGGTGAATAGTGACATTGATCTTAATAAGAAACTACATTTTTGTACATTTAAACGAGATTTTGGCAGCTTAAAAACGTCTGCAGAGCGAAGCCGCCTGCTTGGACAGTTGTAACAGACTCCATACACCATATACTCATTATCAGTAAGTGAATGTACACCCTTATGTTATAAATCAGATCACGGAATTCCCTCCGCTTACATAATAAAGGAAGATTAAAATATTTACACAAATCCAAACAATGGTCAGAATCCTATTCTTTTCCTGTTTTAAAGCATACAAATTTCACAAACTTTTTTTGTACATTTTTAATTTTTTTTTACAAGATATTTCCGCTTTGGCGACCACGCCGTAGAGCAGTTCTCAAGTTTGGGACGAACTATCGAGCAATAGATCGACACCAGAGATTTATGGCCAGTGAAAGAAACACATGTACGTTTCAGAAAACCAATGGGTCGGTACGGTTGGTTAACACTAGTATTGCTATGTTAAGATCATACGTCAAGATAATACTTAGATCTTTGATCTCACTGTCTACTGATCCCTACTAATGATAACACAATGTCATTGGTCGTTTAATTACGGTTTCAATGCGTAAATATTAAATTCCTGTTAAAAACGGATAAATAATAGTCATAAAACGTACTCCAATCTTTGTAATTTTTCCCTGACATGCTTCCTTCACAATATATTAAAGACAAAACAGTATGTCGCTCATATGTCAAATTTGAATTTTTATTTTCTTTTTAATATTAATGCGTTTTCTGTTACGATCCAGTATCGGCTTAATATATAAATTATATGTGTAAATCGGTTACCATGTTCTAGCAGGTTTCCCCGAAACCAATAGGGTAGGATGGTATATTATAAAACATTCATTCACTTCACAATCCCTAACAGGGAAATCCTACAGGAGAACTGTAAAATCTTATAGGATCCAATAGAAAAACGTTATACGATTTTGTCCAAAACCCTATCGGATTTTATTGTCTGGGATGAATGAACATGCCCACGAAAACAAGCGCTTTAGGTTTGTTTCGTGTTAAAGTTTGTGTGTTTTTTTAGTGCTGGTAAACACAGTCTGTACCTAAGAACAAGTAGTATGAAACCATTGTAAATGGAGTTCACCTTTCATAACTCTCGCATACCGGATGAGTTCACTTCTTGTGGAATTACTAATTCCCGTTGTATCCCAGAAATAATGCTTCGTATGTGTGAGCTCTGCAGTTGTTCAGATGTTTAGGCAGATTTTCAAAGTCTACGTAACCCCTGGCGACGTGTTTTGCGAACGTGACTGAAATTTAACGTGCTACTGTGAAATAACAAACATTTGTTGCCTATGGTTACATTGGTCGGCAAGGCAGTATCCAACATATGTTAAATAGAGCAATAATACAGAACTGTACACCTAGATAAACAGTGAGGCGAGAATGCTTAGGATTAAATCCCTCTTAATCGGTATCGAGTTTGTTTCAATAATTTAGAAGTGCAACAAAATGGTATATGTTATGATATTAATACTGAAAATGTCATTTTTATTTAGCAAAATGTTCCTGTTACCTATAAATATCAGTTTCCCCTTAACTACACTATCTCGATTCATCTCAGTATTTGTTGTCGGCTTTATAGTTGTATTGTCACGTGGTGATTCTTGCCATTGGGGCAGGAGGTAATCCACTGACTTAATGTGTTTCCCGTCAAATGAAACCGTTTACAGATTAACAAATGGCCTACACAGGGAACAGCACATTGGCCTACAGAAAGGTCAGACGCCGGTGAATTCGTTTTGCATTACATCATGGATTTTATATGTCTGGGGAATTTGAACGGCTGTATTGTAAATACATTATTCTCCTCTCTGGCTATCGGAACTGCCCATTTGCTGTTGTAATTGTGCCGCATTGCCAAGTTCAGAATAAACATTGAAGTAAAATCTCAATGTGTTTTCATATTTCTGTATCGATCGCATTAAAATGTAACCGAAAAGTTAACCGCGATGTCAGACCTTATCACGCCTATCTGGTTCAATGGAAGAAATCTTCGGCGATAATTTTATGACAACTGCTGTCACAGTGCTTAACAGTGTCCTTTATATCACTCAGCCTATTGACACTTCGTCGTTTATTTTAGCTTTTAGAAATGTTATATTATCAATTACAGCTATACATTTATCTTTCCAATGGTTAACACTTGATCTATTTCAGAAAAAAAAGTTTGGTACACTTGACTGATCCCCGACGTGGACCGTCTGACTAGGTTAAGTGGCTTTACATCTAATAATGTTTTCTTTGTTAGAGTAGCGGAAATTTCAGATGGATTTACACTGTGATTGAAATAAAACTATTAATCAAAGTATTTCTTGACCTTCGGCATCAATTTGCACTTTCCAAAATGATATTTTCCAAATAATACAGGCTCCCTAAAAACGACAGTTTGTTAAATGTATAATGATTTCTGCATCCGTTGATTTATCTATGTTGCCTTGCTTAACGCAAGTGGATGTTTTCTCTGCTGCTTAATGTAATAGGGTGTTTTTATCTGTT
This sequence comes from Mopalia muscosa, assembly GCA_031763545.1. Classification (NCBI taxonomy): domain Eukaryota; kingdom Metazoa; phylum Mollusca; class Polyplacophora; order Chitonida; family Mopaliidae; genus Mopalia; species Mopalia muscosa. The sequence goes on along the minus strand of JARFOD010006728.1, from coordinate 8,521 downwards.
GTTTAATGTAATGTAATAGGGTGTTTTTTATCTGTTGCATAATCTATTTGGATGTTTTCGCTGTTGCTTAACGTATCTTGGTGTTTTCCCTTTTGTTTAATTTGTTAGGATGTATTCTCTGTTCTTTAATTTATTTTGGTGTTTTCTTTGTTTACTTCACAAGCATGGAAGTTATATTTAACAAATAGAAATATCACATAATTTATATAATAAAATAAAAAAAAGGAAGAATTGTTTTTACAATTGCTTTAGGCGAGTATTTCATGCAGCCCAAACAGTACATGGTGTTTCCGCTCTTGCAGGTGTTTTTGATTCTTTTATTCGTGTAGTATTGGCTTGGATATTAATCCAGCTTTCGATATAAAAATGTATTCTCTGTTCATTCCTGATTATACACAATCATGTGAATCAATGATCTTCTCTTCGGCAAACTCGCGGGCAAATCTGGTGTTGGGGATGATCTGTACCAGTGCCGCCACACGAAAATCATCTACCGTGTGCCCTAGTGAGTTGTTTCTCGATAGGCTTTCATGGGTTATTGTTTCGAATGTCACTTCTGTGTCCATTTATGCGTTTTCCCGTGGTCTGTCCTATTTCGTATTTATATATATACCATCCGTGATTTTTACATGTCAAGGTCCTGCATGTGATGGGAAGTGACAATGCGTGATTTTGACATGACAAGGTCCAGTTATGAGCTGTGACAAATTGTCACTTCCCATCTCAGGACAAGGATTTTTGTCAACTGATAGGAAACAGGTCTACAAGACCACGTTAGTCATGAATTTGTCTGGATGGAGCCTAAAAAGTCTACCAAGCCGTGTCGATCAATGATTTTTTTTTACTGATAGGAAACCGGTCTAAAAACCGCGTTGGTCAGGGTTTGCTAGACTGACAGGAAACAAGTCTACCAAGCCGCGTCGGTCAGGGATTTGTTAAACAGATAGAAAACCGATGCACCCAGCCATTTCAGCCATGGCTTTGTTTGACTAAATCAATGCAACGGGTTGTTAAAAAAGGCATTAACAGTTTCTAAAACCTGTGAATGACCTCCTTAGTACAATATGGTATTCTATATCTACAATATAGTGAAGTATTTATAAATGCACACGCCGTCCTACAAGTGGAATAACCTAAAACACGTCGCTTTACGCCAAACTAAGAATATTTTGACAATAAGGCCGTTTTCATAAGTAAATTTCAGCCAGGAACCTAAATTTTGTCTATCTGGACATTGAGCTTTTAATCTGTAACCGGTAAGTTGTTACTTAGAAACAATCACACATTGTTAATATCAGAGTTGTCCTCCCTGTGAGCTCACAAATGTGTCGTAGCTTACCTGAAACTAATGAAGTAGCGAATGGAGTCCTGGAAAGTGAGTAAAAGCAAGTTTTGTTGTATTATTTAATATTTTTGTTCCATCTTCATTATATTAAGGAAATAGTGGTAGAGTGTGCGTTTCCTAAACTGAACCTGCTTCGATTTACCGTTCACCGGATCGAGACCGCCTGTCAAACCATAATTTATATGAGCGAGTCACATGTTGTGGCTGCGGCAATCGCGGGGGATGGTTATTACTAGGTGTACTCCTGTTTTTTCCACCTTAATAAGGCTGTGTACATTGTGAAGTGGACAATCCGACGTCATATAAGTGAAATACCCCTGAGTACGACGTTAAACCCCAATCAAACATTAGGAAAATACACTCTAGATCAAACTTCCTACTAAAATAAATGTGATGGTTTGGAAAATAGATTATTTTGAGGGCGCCACGTATCTCCGGTTCCTTAATTAGCCCGTCGTGTTGAAGTTCAATTGATAGAGTGGCAATAAATTAAAATCTGTCACGTCTGACGAGTCGGAGCCTGGCTGTGAGAAACGCGCCACTGACAAAGGACACTTTAGTATTTTGGAGATAGTCTGCTCCTTTGATGTGTTAATTCCGTGCAAATCACTATTATACAGCAGACTTGCTTCAATAAGTACGGCTGGCTGAGATAGTTTGCATTGAAGCTTTATCAACAGGGGTTTATGAAACTCATGCTGGGAAACACGCGACAGTTTTTGGACAGCTTAACGTGACCGACCATTATGTAGATATATTGCTGCGTGTCAATATTCCAAGAGACAAATGTTAGCGATTATACATGAATTTCTAATGTTTACTAGAAAAAAACGACTGAAAGAGCAACGATAATAATTTATTTTGGTCTGATTGCCCTCCTGGTGTACTAACACTGATGAAAGTTAGTTATTTGATTTTGAAGACGGCTTTTTTTATCTCAAAATATTAGTATAAATAATTTGATTAATTTATTGAAACTACTGTTAGTCCGTATAATCTATTCTGTCAAAAAAGAAACCCATAGTTGAAAAATCACAAATATCGTTTCTTGTTTGCAATGGCCTTGGATTATTATGTTTCTCAATGCTTCTGGAATGGTACGAAATGGCCAACTACACTGAAAAAAATAAAACACTGGGGCGGAATTTTATGTTGAACTGACTTGATAAGACAGAGTAGTTGATTGCACCCAAGGTGTACCGAACATAATATTATTATTACAGTTTCATAAAGGACGGAATACCAGAAAAATAACGCAAGCTCACACGCCAATGAAAATTAGCTATTGGTTGTCGGACGAAAAACCTTATACTCTGTTTGCTTGGAGCAGTTTCCTCGTGCTTATTGTAGGTTTATACAAATAGTTGTGTTACCAGTTTATGGTCAGCGTTGATAAAATAAAATATTTGTCACTACCAGAGGGATTTATCAAGTTGAGCAGTCAGAGCTGGATGTATCCATTGATCTGTCTGTCAGCCACATCAAAGAGCAGATTATCTATGATATATTGTAGTAGGACTGCATCAATCAAACGACTTACTGACTCCAAATAGCCAAGAGTAAGCAAACACTTTGGTGGTAAATCCATCAACAAAATTATACCGTTCATATGAGATAAACACTATCAAAAGCTATATATATTGATTGATTGATTGCTTGCTTAGTGTTTTACGCCACAAAAGCTTTATAGAAGCTTTACTAATAATGGCTATGTTCATAAACCTCGTGTTCGAAGTTCATCGATAACATTGAGAGGGAATATTTGTAACTATTAAATTATCTGCAATCGGATCTGGGACCAGTTGCCCGAAGGACGACTACCGCTAACACCAGATTAAATCTTTAATACCGGGTTAGAGATAGACCTACAACATGACGTGACGTCATCTAATAGAGGTTTAAATTTAATAGTGCCTCGAGCAACCGGCCCCTGGAGTTAAAATAGATATGTTTGTATAAGATTTTTAAAAAACTTGAACTGATCACAAATGAAGGGTCAAGCACAATTATTTTTTAAATTAACATAATAGGTATGTCTTTTCGGTTAAAAAAAATATACGATTTAACATGATTGAGTCCTGACAAACATTAAATTTGTGTCCAAACTCATCAAGTATTTCACGGTGACATTTTTTCTGTATCCGGTCTGCACGTATTTCATAGGCTCGGTCACTTTTTCTAGCTCAAGGTTCTAAACTTTTTGTGGGGGCCTTAATCTTAAGTTTTAAATTTGAGGATAAATAAACCATTTAAAATGTAATTTTAAATACAAGGATATATGCAGAGAAGAAACAAAAATATCGTTTTGTTGACCTCTGGAGGGGGAGCGAAGATTTTATCCAAAATCATTTTATCAACACTGCCCTTGTTCCAAGAAAAGTAACGAGACACGGGAATTTGACTTCCTATCCAGAAGGGACCTATATTGCGATTTGCTTACCAGAAAATTGTATTTAATGACATTGGTAATGGCTTCCGTAAAGATATTATTTCTGAGTTTGGTATCGTATGTGTTCCTGTGAAAAACCCATACGTGAGCGAATTGTCCTCGTATAAAACGGAATCAGACAAAACATCTTCGTAAAGTACAACTAGCTCCTCGTTATTAAAATCGGACCGACTGCTGCCATTTCCAGCAAAACTTATATTTATTAGTGGATAGGAATCAACCGCTGTTTCGGCTTACGTCTACAGTGTTTGGTCAGGCCATGTTTTTCTAGTGTTGGTTTGATTATGGATTAACATTTGTGTTCAATGGTTTTCACTTATTTAACGATTGATTGATCACTTCTTTTTTTCCCTTTATTAAAAACCACATCCACGATTATCCGAATCACATCGTGTGAATCGCTCATATAGACGACAGATGGCCTCTGAATGGTACATGGGAGTAGGACCAGTACGGGACCACTGAAACCGTCCATGGCTCCACTAGTTATGAATAAATACGCATTGTATAAAAACGCCTTTAAGGACTAATTGTAATAAGTGTAACTGACAGATAGCTAAGAGTCCATAGCCGTTAGCAGGTACTAACAGGACTATACAAAGACATCACAGACCTATCAGTTTCCTGTTCGTCTTTAGCTCAGAAAGCACATCGTCTGATCTGGTAAACAAACAGTTAGATGAAAGTCGGTAGCTTTACTTTTAGTTGTTTCAGTGAGTCCTTAACGTGTCATTCGCCAGCAGACAAAGGGCGGAGAATGGTCCGAACGTGTATAGTACTGCTGGCGTAACACGATAGAGGGAAATTAAACTTTTCAACACAGCCGAACTCTTCATGGTATCTGAGCGTGTTTTGTGACTATTGACCATTTGGATGCACATGGGCATTGCGTTGAAACTGATAAGTAAACGGTAGTATCTTAATTTGAGATCGCTTGAGTTGAACCTTCGAATTAGGATTGACAGTGAATTAATCTCATCAATGAAGTTTCACCAACCATTCTTTACAAACACTCAAAATGTTTTTTCTTGTTATACACAGTCATTGTATTCAGATATAATATCTTTTTCGGAAATTCGGTACACTATAACGTGGTACATTATGTCTGTATCAAAACGTGCCCAAGATTCTTTGACATCTGGTTTATATGGTCAAGAAAATCATATTTTCTTTGTACGGAAAAAGGAGTAACTGTCAGAGACATAACTCTAAGGTAATGTAAGTGGTGAGGAATATCCCAGTGGTACTAATATTGATGCGTTTTTATGTAGCTTAAATAAAAGCGAGTAGCAAGTGGACACTCAGTTGCCACATTAGTAAAACACTCTGGGAGACGACCTTACATCCCAATCAAATAAACAAGTTTTTTTTAAAGTCAGCTGGCTACTACATCATCCACATTTCATCCAGTCTTTTGATAAAAACTGCACTTGCTCCAAGAAAAGTAATTAGACGCAGGAGTGTTACTTCTCATTCAGAGACCTATATACATGTAAGTGGTGAGGAATTTCCCAGGGGCGCTAATATTTCTGTGACTTGTTATTTGTGGCTTTTTATGTAGGGTTTAGGAGACTGAGGTGAAATTAGAGGTAGTCTGCTGGTGATTGTAAACCTCAGAACTAATTAAGCTATAACTTTGTAATTACCCAGCAACGGATTTGCCTCTTGGGAGTACAAAGGCCTTCAAATTTACAACGAGAGGTTGAACACGCTAAAATTATCGGATGCCAAGGGTTACCCTTGTAATAAACATCACGTGCTCAAAATTAACATCACATGAGTAACGGGGATCGGTTATCATTCTTACTGTAATAAGATAATTGTATAATAGATAATTTGTAACCTTGCAAATTGCGATAACATTGCAATGTAAGCATCGTCTGTTTGGCTGTCGTTGTGGGTCCTATTAGTGGGTATTTGACATATAAGACGATTATTTGTCTACTACTCGCTCTGTCTTACCTAAATACACTGGTGTTGCCTGTTTTAGTTCCCTCCTACACATGAGGACAAATGTGATCGGTATATCGAAGAAAGATCAATAGTCGGATACGCTAGCCACTGAAGTGCTGCCCTTCCCCACTCCATCCCTTCTAACTATAGCTATGCTACATGAAGCTCCTAAGCGCTAGAAACAGCTTCGGAACTTTATCTTCAAATATATTAAAATTACATGGCCCTATCTGGACTTAAACCACCTATTTTTCTTCCTTAAACACTTTTGGGTTAGATCGACACATAAAACGACCACTTGATGTAAATTTTCATGTCAAAATCAACAATTTCTCAGCAGTACAAAACTCGCTGTAAAATGTCTTCCATAGTGATTAGGTCATGCGGATTCAACGTTATTTAGTATTCAGAGGCAGGTCTAATTTCTAGAGTTTAGATACAGCTGTACCTCGTATCTCTATACACTTCATAGTCTATATAAGATACGTATTCGCATCAACTCTAACTACACCATGTATACTGTGTGCTGAAAATGTAATAGACCACATTTACCCATAGTCGGCTGTTAAAAAGATTCCATTACAGACTTTAGGCTGTAATTGCGATCCATTCAGCACTTAGCATAGTAATATAATTTGCATTTTATACATCTACTTGTCCAGATACGGATTTTTTACATTGGATAGTTATAAAAAAAATATCTAACTGAGACAAGCTCTGTCTATGAGAAGTGAAATACAAAAGTAAAACATGAATGCTGGTGTGGTTATTTATTCAAAAGTGGAACGAATGTATGACGGAGGGGTATAGTTTAAACGTTAGTGTGTAATAATACACCTAGTTCTCAGCTAAAATTGTGTGAAGTTCACAAATACTTGTGGGCAAAGACGACATTCTTAATGTTGTATTTGCAGAATTGTGACACTGACTTGTCAAAGATTTATTAGCACTATTCTTTCCCGATTTGGAATCGAAATTATCCATCAATTTTTTTTTAAACCTGTAAAACGGTCAACTACATTAAAGCTACGTTTTCGTCGACATTTTGATTTGTTTGCCTTTAAGATATAACACGGAAACACCAACAGCCTATTCACCATATCAGATTGATATATTCTTGTAAATTACCATGTCTCATTAGATATGTTTTAAAGTGATTTGCCGCCCTAGTTTGTTTTCTCTTTAATCCTATATTTTGACAAACAAATCATAATATTAAAAATCTTGTGGAGACCTTCCTGGCATATATCTTTTTAAAAATGCCTTCCTGTGTCCTCATTTAATATTTTATAACAACTTTAGCTGGTTGCTAGTTTGATTTATTGGTTGGTGTTTATAGCCGTTTATTGTATGTGTTCTATAGTGTTGAAAAGTAATGTCAATACATATGCTGAGTAAAGCTGTAGACCTATGCTTGAGGTCATGCCCGTATAGCTGGAGGGCCCAATGTGAGTGGATGCGTTTGGATAGATTTACCTAAAGTCTCCATCAAAACAAGTTCACAGAGGTTCCGGAGTAGATCCTATTAGTTTGCAGATGTCCTGGATTGCAGATTCACAACAACATTGAAAGCATAGCTGATTCAAAGGGTGTTACTATTGATCATTTGTAACTTCATTGTCGTTTCTTATATTTGCACGAATGTCTGCTGTACAAAAAATAACCATTGGTAAAATCAATTAGACTTAGAATTGTTCTGCGCTTTTGGTTCATCATTGAGTGCTGGAATTCGTTACAACCAATTAACAGCAGACTGCTTAATTGAACATACTTCCCTGGGGAATATTAGTAAAAGACATGGGTGTATATCTTATGGGCAAATTACACTTCTCTGTTCATTGTACAAAGTCATTTAAACTACTAGGGTTTCTGAAGGGAATCTGTAAGGGTGTTAAAAATGTTAATGCCATAAAATCTATCTATATCGCTGTGGTAAGAACTAGAATTGAATCGCCAATGAAATTTGTAATCCTTATCAAAGAACAGTAAATAAGCGAATTGAAAGTGTTCAACAGCGGTTTATCAAGTTGTTTTGTCTTTTCCTGCTTCTTTGTCTTATGAACTCTTTAGCTCTATACGTAACGTTTTAATCTCCCTACATTTGAAAGTAGGCGAAACAATTCAAATTAATATTTTCTTTACAATTGCGTATATATACCAGTTGAAATCTGAATAATTCTGTAGATAGAGTATGACATCTTAAATAATATTAACCTATTTCCTTTCGGCACTGAGTCTCCCGTTCCATCTGTAGAACCTTGTGTTAGATATCGGTGAGAACACCATTCGATCCATTACTACTCTAACAATCAACCGACCATACGCTGGTTGTATACCCCATTAGTTCCCCGTAACAGTCTATGACCTAACGCAACTATCCCCTACAACACTTTTTAAGGGTATTGTAAAGAAGGTTCGCTTTCTCTATAGATGTTATTAGACAATTTAAAGGAATTTCACATCTGCATACACGTGAGATCATATACAACCCCCAACAAGGGGCGACCGAAATACAATAACACAAAGACAAGTTTAGAATTTAAAAGTATTATAATGTATTTATGTATAAAAGGAAGGCAATCGTACCGGCTTTTAAATAGTACATAGCATTAACTTACAATGCATTGAGCGCACAATAACCTATAACGTGGTAGTCTTGAGTTGTCCTAATACTTCAAGTTTAAAAATAAAGAATTAAATTTGTACTTAGCTCAGATCTAGATGTCTGTCGATTTCAGCCTATCCCCAATTTAGAAACCTTGTCCGAAAACCCC
>JARFOD010006706.1:0-11583 GCA_031763545.1 Mopalia muscosa | reverse complement strand
TCGCCTCTTACGATCGACCGAGGAAGCCGAGGGAGTATTCTGCAGGGCCATGGCCCACCCGCTCCCCCACGGGGCTCGTCATGTAAGTGAAATAGCATTATTAATTGAAATAGCATTATGAAGCACAGCGTAAAACACCAATCAAGCAATCGACATTATTGTATCAGTAGCATTGTTTTTGCTAGTCACAACGTGTAACTAACGAAACCGCGGCCGATAAGTGATAAAGACGAATTAAGGAAAGCAGTAAAAACGATGTTTAGTTAAAGCTATTTATTTGGGGAAAATATCCGAAAAATGCACATGGTACATTTCAGAATACATTTGTGTTGTAAAAAATGCGTTGTTGTTAAACTCGCTGTGTTTACCTTGATCCTGAACGATATTTTACTTATAACTGACGACCGGGTGTGCACTTGTAACCCTGAATAAAATAAGCACGTGGTTACACCTGGGGGACACATAGTAAACTCACCCTGAAATTGCTAGTCTCCTCAAATTTACTAAAAGTCCACTATAATCTATGATAAGTAAATAGAAAGATGGTCAATAATTAGAAATGATGCCCATGGGCCGATAAATTCGTTCCGCTCGTCAATGACTCACAGGCCGATACGTTCGTTGATTTATGGAATTGATTGGTGTTTGACTCTGTGCTTTAGATTATTTCACTCCTACGGCAGCGTATCAGGTCATCGAGAGAATGACAACGACTACAAAAAAGATAGGACAATCCTAAGACTATTCAAAGAAATCTCAAACAAATCGACTTCGTGGTATGTTATTAGAAAACAAGCTTTCTGAATGGATTTGTCTATTTTGTAAATCAAGTCATTTAGTTTAACAACTGAAATGAAGATGAACTGAAGGTGACAAGAAAAAAAATCACATTCTGTTCTGTTGTGTGTATTTTACAGGATAATAGCAGATGAATTAATTTCTGCTATAAACCTAAACACATTGTCTTGGTTAAAGACAAGCGATACAAATACAAAGACAGATGTCATTATCTTTAGAGATAACAATAGTACAAAAACTGTTCGAATATGTAGAGTTATAAAGAGATTACCCTGCCTCCGGCTCGTCATTTAGAAAATTAATAGTGACACTCATCGCAATACAGGTTCTAGTCTATAATTTGTAACTAGAATTTTGTTTGATTGGGGTTTAACGTCGTACTCAAGGGTTTTTCCCATACATGTACCTACTCATACACATAAGTTAGTTTATTGCGTGTATAACACATTTTAATTGGGGTTTTTTTAAATTGTTTTTGGTAAAGTAGTATATCATGTAATGATGTAACGTTTCTAATAGCGATGGTAATGTTAACATAACAAATATTAATTAATGACAGATAACTCATATTGATATATTCAATTGATACGGCGCTCAAGTGTATTGTTTAACTAACTGGTTTAATGTTCAGAACTTTTATGGTTTTGATGTTAATTAGTCATTTACTCATACTAGTTAATATGGTGTAGTTTAGTTTAATTGGTTGAACATTAACCATTTGTTTTCTTGTCAGGTTGAATAATTGTTATTCTGCCATATGATATAGGAGCGTGTGTAGCCAGTCCATATGGACGTATGCTGTTATTAGGGGTGAATTACCATTGTTGTTTTAATAGATACTGGTAATTGCTAATTGCTGTAATTTTTTCAGTTGTAATGCATGATACTTATCAGTGATCTGCTATTCTTTATATTCAATCACATGATCAACCAGCCTTATGCGATCATTCATGTCCTTTGATAATTCATTGTTTTCATTCTTGTGTCTCATCTTCTTTGTATCTTTTAAAGTTTATTGTTACTAAAGTTGCACGTTTCCATTTTAATAACATAAAATGTTGATTTTGTCTACACTATGCAATAGTGATAGTAGTTCTAGCCATCGTGATTAACTGTTTTGTATGCGTAAAAGAAAGTAATAAAAGTGTCTATATTCTGTAACATAACACTTTAGACTCTTTTGTAATACAAGTTTGTATACTTTTCAGTATACCAGGTTTTAAAGTTAGGGTCACAGTTACTGTTACCGTTTTGGTTGCAGATGTTGTTGATGCTGTGGTTTTTGCTGTGTTGGATAGATGTTAGATAGCCATACATAAGAACTAAATAAATGGACAGACCATATGATAAAACGACTCCGTCACACTAAGATAAATATTCAACAAAGGAGAGGAATCAATATGACGCAAATGTATCTTTTCAAAGTAAAATCAACAGAATAAGCAAGCGGGCATGGACATTAATGAATTTGATTATAAAGGCAAGTTCTTGTGAATTCCCTGAATTAAAAACGATACACCTTGATCGATTAATGGGCAAAAACATTAAAAGAATGATAAACCAAAGCAGTACTTTGACATAAACCTCAGCGCATTAGCCGTTTTGCCCTAAGGCGATGGTTTCTCGTGTCAATCACATGTTTCAAGGACAAAAAATACAGATAATTAAATTGAGTGATGCAGTCAGATCAGCACAGCGTGTTTGTATAATATCCTACACACAGTGTAAGCTCTGGTGCAGCTATTGATATAAAGGTCAAACTGTGAATGTTAATTAACACATGTAGTAACAATTACAAAACGTTAAAACCTGTTGCCCGTAGAATGAAGGAAATTCTCCAAATTCTGCTTTATAGTGTGTCTGTTTATGCCCTCTGGTTAATGGTAGTGTGTTTGAAGAGTAGAAATGCGGTCTTATCTTACCAACATTATGGAAACGCTTCACATCTTGCAAGGGCGTAGACAAACGGGGGGCTTGGGAGGGGCTTAAGCCCCCCAATTTTACCATGGAAAAAAAAATTCGGTTTAAATGTGCTAGTTAGCAAGTAAATAAATGTGCAAGAATAACGCCAGACACACTTTAAAAGTATTTATTATATATAATGGGATATGATATAAAACTTCATGTTGGTCGATCTAATTTCAATGATTTTGAAAAATAATTGTTAGCCTATATTCGAAGATCTTATATTACATAGATTGTTTGTAGGCTTGTAGCACTCACTCCGTATATCGGAATCTATCAATAGTTTGTCAGTATGTTCAACATAAACTCGAGAATTACAAGACTAACTGGGGAAGTTAATGATTGATTGCGGCCTGGTGATAATATACCATCGTCTTCTGGTACCACAAAAATGACAGTCCTTACCAAGAAAAGAGAATATCAAGCAAAAGAACAATAGCACTTAGATTTATCGCTAGCTTGATTAGCTCATCACAAACGCGAGGTAAACTGACAGACAGCATATGATGTACATAAAATAATACTGATCACTCGTTAGAAAAGATATATCACTACCTGATATATTATACCATTGCAGTTATTAAGTCGGTCTCACGCAATGTCAAAAGTCTGGTAACCGAATTATACGCTACATCAAAGTGAGAGAGCACGGACATGGTGTTTGAGAAAAGTTACTAAAAAATTCCGAAGATATTCTTTCGGTTCTATTTTCTCGAGACAAATTCGTTGGCAATTTCTTTCAACGGGAGAGCATCGGTCCTATCTTTATAACATGAAGAACCATCATCCAGTTTATAATCTAGTTAAAACTTTTCACCGTTCCAATCGATGAAATCGCCTGCTTGGCTTTACTCAGTTTTGTTTATTGACAAAAAGTTCCATAAACCTGCAAAACCGTGTCAAATAGAAAAAAGTCGTAGGCCTCGTATAACTATATTTTTATTTGTGATGGTTTTTCGCAAACATGAACGTTTGAAATTCATCTAAAAAAAGTCAACAATAAGTAGAAATTCAACTCATAACTCAGAAACGAAATTGCTTATTTCTTCACTGGATATCGCGCAGAACGCGTCTTTGGCCATCTAGGACCCTGGAGGTTGTCTGGTGTCTGGATACTGTCTGGTGTGTCTTGCAGCTGACAATTAATTACCTACGGTTGATTACGCCAAGCATTAATGGATACAATCACATGCATACACAGACTCGACTGAAGGTTGTCTTTGAATTGGCGTTATATCTTTGAGCAGATGATAAGTAATTATTCTCGATACACTATTCAGCTGTATATATCTAAATTAGTGTTTTAAAATTACATTAGATATGTTACTAGTGTTACATATGTATAATAGGTGCTTGTATTAACATATACAAGACAGACAAAAATGAATGATAGAACACGAGAAACAGTATATGCCCATATTACTTATGGCAGAATACTCCCACATGGTATTTCATATTATGTTAACATTAGTATACAACTAATGTTATAACTCACCCTCAGTAGCTCTCTTTACACTGAGATGACCAGAAACAGTATCAGCAGCACTTCCAATCTACCACAATGTTCAGGTACATGTGCATCTGGTAAACAAATTATAAAATACCTTAATACCTCAATCTAAGGTTTCATCTGATAAGATCTATTTCAATCCTATAACGTACTGGTTGAGACACAGATCTCAAAACTATTTATTCAAAGCTGATTTTAGGCCCGCGATCGTGGCTTAGTGGTAGCGAGTGTGCTTCCTAAACTGAACCTGTTCGATTTACCATGCACTGGATCGAGTCCGCCTGTCGACCATGAGGAATATGTGCGAGTAACATCTTGTGGCTCCGGCAATCGCGGGGGTGGTTTTTACGAGGTTTCCTCCCGGTTTTCTAAACGCTATTTCTTGATATTTCGCAAGATAAGTGAGTAGCAATCGAATGAAATAGATTATTAGCTTTATCTTTGGCCTTTTTAAGTATTTGTCGGAAGCATAGTTGTCATGTGAAAGGATACTATTTGTTTCGTAAATCCCTACCGTGCTGATGAAGAATGAGGTTGGCTTTTAATGTTCATATGTTCTTGATGAACCCACACCAATTTAAGTGATAACTTATGCATCTGGATTCGTATAAAACGTTATAGATTATCATAATATTTTTCAATTGTATATCTAAAACATATGCCGGGGAGAGAATGCGTAAAGGCTGGCATTTTTGCACCGGTTTAAATGTCATGTATATGTTAGCGCTGTCAATAAAACATCAATTTCTGGGCCAAAAATTGACTCGGTACCTTTTTTAGTTAAGGGGCTCAGATATAGCTAGGAAACATGAATATTAAGGCGTTTTAATCTGTTTCGAAAAAGGTCAAATGCTTTCTTTTGCGATTGGCCTATACTTGTCTTAAGTCGTATTTGTATGAGGCAAGAAGGCCATAAAATGGATTTATATTTTATCAATTGTTTCAAAATGTTCAGTTTGGGTTGATATTTTTATTTAACAATCTGAAGAGCAAATCTCCACCACAAAATGGTACTGCATTCAGCTGACTCAATTTCGTGTTGATTGTGACAGGGATGGGGCTTCGGGAGCTTTGAGGATTTAGACAATTCAAACATTGTATATCTTGAGTGTCATTTTGTAATCAGGAAGACATAACTAAATTAACATAATTAATTATTTTTGTATCCCAAAAGAAAAAGCCTACAATCCAATTCCCACTCTCCTTATTTATGAGTATAACAACAGTAAACCTAAAATGTCTTCACCTTTCACAAATTTTAATATTTGATAGCCTACCTATGGAGTTGGTATTTCTTTACGTTTAAGCCTTAATATTTGTGAGTGAAGGTTCGGCAAATTATTTCCACTTTTTTCTACTTTTTATTGCCTTATCTCAAGATGTCTGAAGATTTAACTTAACAACTCGAGATTAAGATCTAATCAGAAACTTGAATCTTTAACATAAAATGAATATATCTTTTTAATCGAGATCAATGTTCTAGTGTAATCAATGTTTGGAAACATAAGCTTGAGAAAAACTAGTAATCTAGAAATTCATTGCTAATATTCTGCATATTTATACAGGGGTGGGTGATGGCATAGTCCATATTCCTTTTGTTATAAGAGGAGCATACCCGGTCTTTTGGTCTTGAGTTGTAATTTTATACACAGTCACGTTTTTGCATTATTTTCTATGTCTTGTCCTTGTGTTTATATCACATTATTTACTAAACATGAATAATGAATAGTTCTATTCGTCCTTAGCTTTAGCACGTATGAATGGTGTTCTAATATAAGCTTTCTTAAACCCCACTCTAGCAAACAAGTTTCCTAAAGAAAGGGAATAGTAATAGTTGCTGTTAGTGCCGTGGACAATATACATAAGTCTACATGTGTCCGTTTGAACTAATTTCCAAAATTTTTAAATTGTATGCAAATTTGTTATCCTTCTCACTAAAGTTGTCTGAATAAGACATCACGAGTTTCCATAAATTATATATCGTCCACACTTTAATTCCATAAAAGGAATATACCCCGGGTTTTTTTGTTGTGTCTTAAGTTGTAATTTTGTACACGCGTTGCACAAGTTTCTACGTCTTGTGCTTGTGTTTTATATCACATTGTGTACTAAACATGAATGCATTCGCCCTTTGCTCTAGCACGTATGAATGACAATAAAATATCAGCCTTGTTGAACCGCAATATCACAAACAAGCTTCGTAATCAACGGTTCTCGGATGTCTCGGAAAAGTCACGTTTATTTCCAGACAGAATCCCAACAACTGCAACAGTATGGAACTTGTTAAGAAATGCATCAACACGCTCCGCTCAACAATAGTTGAAAGAGAGTTAGCTTAAAGAAATGAAACTTGTTTGATATCCTGTGATTCCATTGAAAGTGAATGGTAATTTCCGAGAACTATTGGCCCGTTGTCAAGTTGATTTAAATAAGGATGTACAACTCACTAACGGCTTTCTAAAACAGTAGTTGACCATACAGATATTTGCTTTCTGAGAGATTTTGATTTTGCAATTTACGCTATCTATCAATAGTAGCAATGAATGTATGCACAGTTGTATTCGGCTCTGCGCATTGTTGGCACATACAAATCTCCGATACTATTGGCGAAACATCGACATTTTTTCCGTTATGCAGGAAAGTCGAGTATTTATATATAATTCTATAGGTTTTTTGTAACTGTAAGGCATTGCCGTTTGCTAAACGATTACACCCTTTTCACATACTTAAAATACCCTTGAGTTGGCGTTAAACAGCACAAATCATGACGTTATCAAGGTGGTAAGGCGCGAATAAGAGATTTAATGTTTCCTGTTTGGAATAAAGAGTGTGTGGATACTTTAAGAAACCTGTCAATTTGTTAAAACGAATGTTCAGCGTCACAGTTGATAAACGACTTATAACTTGTCATTTCTCCAAGAGTTCTTAGGTATCGACTTGAAACATGAACTATAAGTAACTGGAAAATTTATTATGGGACATTTTCTGCGCTTAATGAACAAAATAGCTAATATGTGTGCAGCATAACTGTTTTATTTTCCCCAAACAATATTTTCTGTGACATTTGCTAACGCTGATATGCTCCCAGATCTGAAATACAAATCCACACTGATCCATTACTAAAAGTCGCAATAGTGTGTTAAAATTCTTATTTGAGCTCACAATATAGTAAATTTTTCATTTATTTTGTACACGTTTTAAACAAGAGAATCAGTTGGATCTTTAAGGGTTCTTTAGAAAGTTGAATGGTTCTGTATGGATCCATGATGACACAAACGTTTTTTCTGGATACAGAAAGAAAGAAAAAATGCTATGAACAGTTGCTCTTTGTGCTGTTGCCAAAATAAGTTAGTCTTCATGTGTTGGTTTGAACTTACATAAGAAACTTTTATGGACTGATTCCAAAACAAAGCAAATTTGTTATCCTTCTCACTTAATTTGTCTTGAATAAAACACCAATAATCTTTATGAATGATATATCGCACATATTACAAATGCACGAAAACGTTTTCTACCCCAGACACTAAATAAGGATTAACTGAGAAATGAAGTCTGCGCTCCATAGCTAATGATAG
Organism: Mopalia muscosa; assembly: GCA_031763545.1. Classification (NCBI taxonomy): domain Eukaryota; kingdom Metazoa; phylum Mollusca; class Polyplacophora; order Chitonida; family Mopaliidae; genus Mopalia; species Mopalia muscosa. The sequence goes on along the minus strand of JARFOD010006706.1, from coordinate 3,735 downwards.
GCCCCTTTCAGCCACTGTGGTTATATAATCCGAACACCAGAATTTAAACAATAAAGCAATTTGTGCAATGAAGGTAGCTTTTAGGTGGGATTTTCCAACTGTTCTCCAGACGTTTAGACCTACATGTATTAAGTATAATTAGATCAAGCTACTGGCATCCTCTTACCATTGTCTAGGTTATATAAATTTTACTTGCATGGGAATAAATAATGATCATTTTGTTCACTTACAAACACCAGCATAACGTTTTGTAAACATAATGTTTGTAAGTGAACAAAATCATCATTATTTATTTTTTCAATAACGTCTATACATAAGATCGCTGGCAGTTAATGTCGAGCGTCCCGATACTGTTTTATGGAAAAATTGTTTCAGCCGATGAAATCTGTACAACCCCCTTACCCCTGATTAAAGTCATAACACCGAAGTTGCATTACCGGAATAAGATTGAATTGAAAGGTGAACAGTAAAAGCACTCTCAGGAATTACAAACACAGGAACCCTCAATGGTCAATTGGTTGGATAGTTAACTTTGCCATAGTAACGTATAATAAGAATTTTAACAAAAATACAATGAAGATTAAATCTTTCCATAAAGCTACTTATGTTATCTCATGTCAACAAGATTATCTTGGGTAAATCTGAGAAAATATGTTTGGATCTTTACTGATACAGATATTATGTAATTATAAGACAGTTATTTTGCACAACATGTAAATTGCTTAAGATGTTATGTTTACCTACCAGAAGTATTTCTCCACCTATTTGTATATAAATATATACCTACATGTATGTATCTACTTAAAATTACTCCTGATCATGGTTTGATCAATAAACTGAATCGTTGAGTCAAAATGAATTCATTGTCTTTCTTCGGAGTTGTTACTATGTTTTACTATGCTAAAATCCTCAGTGGTAGTCATACAACTATACTATATGTATGAACTATTTTCCTGTCCTGTAACTTATACATTTGAGCTCAGAAACTAGATACGGGTACAACATCAAATCATGATATAATTAGCTAATGTGTGTCATTTTACACCTGACAGGGTGTATTGTAGTAATCAATGAACAGGTCATAAGGTGCTGAACTGACGATTGCAGTGGTGATCGTGGATACTGAAGCTGAAAACTTCAGATATAATAAACTGTTCTAGTGGGCGTAAACAGTGCTTAGAACAAAGCAAGAAACAAAATGCAACAAACAGATATTTAGGGTATTAAAGACTAATAGACTTGATAGACTAATTCTGAGTTCAACGTTTTTCCGTTATTTGCTCTTTTATCCTTTTTTCGCCTCACACGTTACAAAATACCTCCCATATTAACTCTGTATGTTTTGTGGCAATTTCTGTAATGTCATAAAGCTTATCCTTGTGTCAAAATTGTTATTTTGTCTTTTGCCTGGCAACTACCAGTGCTCTTAGGTAGGTAGGTAGGTATGTTTTTGTAACACCCAAGCGATTTTATTAAATGAAAAAATGATAAATAAACGACATTAGTGAGTATGTTAAATGGAAAACTTCCAAGCGGTAAAGGGGTTATTACATCAAGCCTACGGTTTAAAAATCAGCGTATATCGGTCCGTGCTTTCGAAAACATATTAAATACTGGAATCCAACTAAAATAATCTGGTGCTTATATATTTATTATGTTTTGACCCAGAGTTATTTATTTCGTTACCCGCACTTGGAGCATGTGACGTTGTGGCTATTTTCAATATTTAGAGGCATATTTGATTTATCTATTTGCTTTATAGGTTGAATAGATTCATATTCCGCCTTTATTTGTAGAAAAAAAGATAGCTTTTTTATTCCTCTGTATCATAGAATAAAAGCAATGTTTCCGTTATCTTGGTGTATCGTTCGATTTACAGATGTGACAAAACAGTCGATCATTTAGAGATTCGGAACTGTCCTGTCCGACCAAAGAGAGTTCGTTTATTCCATGTTTTTTTTCCTATCGAAGAAATCGTTCAATTGTTTTTGACCAAAATTGTTGCAAAGTTGTATCTTTATAGATATGTACCCAATACTGACAATTCCCCAAAATCTAGAAAATTTCATTTATTGTTGTAATGTCAAACTGTCCTATTCGTTCACACTATTTAAGAAAACTCTAGTAAATTATGTGAACAAATACAAAGCACTGTCGTCATGCTTTCAGAAGAGGCCATAGAGGTATGTGTTGAATATTCATAGGCCGTATAATCATTTGCTCCAGAACTCGGGAGGTTGGAAAGCTACAAAAAAGTTATTGCGTTTGAGTTCTCGCAAAACCCTCGCTGTGAAAGAAACGTGTAATTGATGGAGCTAGCAGGACTTTTATAGGATTCACGTAAAACAAAAGAATCAATGTGCCTCTAAGGAAGACTCAACTCCCATGAAAATTCAATTTGAAGACATTTTATTAAAGAAAATCTAATTTACCGATTATAAATGTTTTCTTTTGTAGCCCTTGTGATTTCTTAATTTCAATAAAACACGAACCCTATGACCAATAATACCATCGTGTGTGTACGTTGTTTGCTTTCTGTTATCAGCACACCATGTTAACAAGGAATGGAAGCCATATTTAATAAATAGCGTATCACTGCGACCGACATATCTGGTCTTAAGAATTAACGAGATCTACATTACCGTTTAGGAAAACAAAGTGAATTGGATATATATCTCCTGTTTATTTCCTGTGGTAATGCTTATTTCAATTATTTTAAAAGTGCGCATAAAACAGTTCTGGGGTCAGTTGCTTGGAATTATATAAATCATTAATTTATTTCTTTGTTTGATTGTGCCGGCGGTAGGAGGGAGCTTCATGTTGCCCTGGTGCTCTCAGAGCTAAAGGGGAGCAGGAAGCTGATCTGTTTGTGGTGTCTGCCTTGTGTCCTGTTGTTGTCGTCCTGTATTTGTCCCGTCCTGTCTTTGTTGTTTGTTGCCCAGTGGTGAGTACGACGTTAAACCCCCAATCAAACAAACAAACAATTGTTTTCTGCTCTGCTGAAGGGGGAATTGTGCCCCAGCAGAATCCAAAAATATATTTTGCGTTTTCCTAATAAATTGACCCATGAGCCACCGCCTTCTGCAATGATCTTAAATCTTAAGGAAGGATGGAGTGATTCAAGTGTGACTCCCTTTATCCAATAGGATTGCCCGCCCCCATGTTTGTGTTCGGCGCTTCATCACAATCAAAGAAGAAAACATTTTTTTAATAAATGTAATGAATTGCGCTACCTATGAAAATGTATTAAATCGATATTTAATTTATCTATAACTTTTATGGTTGCTTCAAATCTTTTCCCATGTTGCACAATATAAATACTCAGAGGTAAGGTATCGTGCGCTCTCCGTTATAATGTCATATGAATATCCAATATGGTAGCCCCGTGGGGGAGCGGGTGGGCGATTTAACATCAGTAAGCCCTGCAGAATACTCCCTCGGTTTCCTCGGTTGATCGTAAGAGGCGATAAAGAGGCAGCCTGTTGGCCGTGGGTTGCTTCCCGTGTCGGAGGAGAATGAGATCCCGGTGATTGAGGGGCAGTTTGGCTGGCAAAAGGGTGCCACATAGCCATGCTTGCTCCAACACATCACTTTGGCTCAATACTCTCCTCGACGGGTGGTCAGATTGGCCCGATCTGATCAATCGCTTGTTGCTGACTTCTGTGATGATCCGAAATTAATTCGAAATTAATAAAACCATAATCAAACAAAATTTTTTCGAAAAGGCTAAACCCA
>JARFOD010006695.1:0-11584 GCA_031763545.1 Mopalia muscosa | reverse complement strand
ATAGACAGTCCAGCCAACGTTGACTTCTTCAATATTTTCTTTTTAGACTTTCTTTGTGAAGTAGCTGCATAATAATCCAAACAAACAAAAAAGATTGTGTCAATTTTCTGGTCACTGAATGATTCTGATATGTTGCAGTCAGACTCATTTAATAATGTTCGGTTTTCCTTTATTTCCAGATTGGGTCGATTTACTATAAACAATCTGTTCTTTGATTCCTGCGGCTTCCTTATCAAGATTGTTTTCAGCATCCCGACGTAGGAATTGCGTGATATTTTATGTAATACAACGTGCTTGTGTTGTGAACTTTCCTTTTTAATTTTTTGAATTTATTAATGACGATGTTCAGAGAAATTCAATTTAGACCAATAATTATATGAATTCAAATCTGTGATAATCATAAACGCACGCCTAGCCAACTACTGCTTTCTATTTGGCTGAAATGCTTTGTGCTGCTTGGTTGATATTCCACGTGAGGATGAAGTTTGGGTTTCTTACTGATGAGAAAGTAGTGAGATACACATGTGTCATAATTCTGGCAATTCATCACGCTGAAAAAACGGAGTAAAGCCGCTGATAATAATTTGTCCGGAATTGTGTTATGAAATGTTAATTTTCAAGGTATATATGTATGTTTTTCTGGTTATTGTTTGCAATAACTTTTTTTATCATAACAAGGGTTTTTTTTTTCGTACGACGACATATTTACATAGACTATTCTTCTTTCCATCCATAAAGAACAATATAATCGAAAATATTGCCCAGAGCATCAGGACCTATTAACATGTGTGTATTAATATCTAAGACCATGTAACCAGCTGGCACATTTCACACAATCTGTGATAAAATAAGATGCTTCAATTATATCTTAATGCAGAACCTATTCAGGGCTCGTTACACCTAATTCGATGTTTTTTGATGACTTATATTGGATATTGATTTATTTTATGCCATGATTCCATAGTTCGATTTCTTGGTAATCGACCACAGATTAAAAGTACGTATTAACATTTTATAGTACTTTTGTACATGTTAAAGTAGACATTTGAAAGTAAACTAGTTATCAATTGGGATCAGCCATAACGCAAAGTGTATGGGTCTAGGATGCACAAAATAAACCATAGGACGTGCACCCTGTTAAAACACTAATATTTCAAATGAATTTCGCTTTTGTCAATTAGAGTAATTATCAATACAAAACATAGAAAAGGTATTGGCAGAAAATCTGCTTGATATACGAAATTAAGAAGTTAGTTGTAAGAAAACATAAATTAGACAGTCCATTGAATGACTTTGCGTTGGTTTACACAGTATTTGAGATTAGATCACTCATATGGCGACAGGCTAGTTCAATATGGATGCGGTCGCTCTTAGTGTCAGATGCTAGCACTGTTTTCTATCTGAAAACTGAAATGTTGAGTGTCAATTAAACCAGCATTGCAAATTCCTCAGTCTGTTATGTCATCATCCCAGTTTCTAAATGCCATCTAAACAATATTAACGGTTTTTGGAACAACTCTTTCTTCGTCTACAAGTTACATCTCTTATTCTTAGCGAAAATTCGTCTGGTGCGGTCTTGCAGTTATATATTCTTTAGTTTTTCCTCACGAAGAGAGAGTGTGTTTAGTACTACAAACAAAATGCAGACATGACCACCACAACATATGAACCAAATGCACCGCAACATATCTGGTTCGTATGGCACCGTAGCTCGGTCACTATAATAGCAACATAAACGTTCCCCCATTCACCAAAGAACAAACAAGAGTTCTTATAAATTTTAGTACAGTGTGAAAATAACGGATCTATACACGCCTTTTTTTCATATTATTTGGAAGTAAAGGTGTGAACAAGACGAATGTGCAATAGTCTGGTTATTGGCCCCTTTTACTAAGTTAATACCTTTACTCGATAACTTCGAATTAAGTACACAGTTATTGGTCAGCCGTGCTGGTTGGACCTAAATTAAACCAAACCGGAGGTTTGGAACATTAACTCTTTATGAGACTCTCACAGTATATTAGAAACAACCAGGAGAGATTTGATATTCAATTTACAGCGATGTCATTAACAAGACTTCGAGTAGTGCGTTGATACAAGAAGTTATTTCTAATGAAAACAATCCGCTTTAACGTTTTAGTGGTGTCCTTTGGTTAACCTTTGTTCACCATTACCAGTATTTCTGACTGCTCTTGTTGAATGCATTTCCGTGCGATCACTTTCAGTTTTTACAGTTTAACCGCAAAAGTAGATATATGTATTAAATGGTGCATGTTGTATCTAACAAAACGTGAACATCGTCATTAAAATAGTCTATTCTAGTTTTTATAACTAAAGTAAGATATGAATTTATAAAAGTAAAAAATAAGAATACCAAACCTCAAGTAGAAGTAATAAATTGTGCCACAAGTACATGCACACTATACAATGTTAAAGACAGTTTACTCATGATTACCATCTTGAAATATTTTCCTGCACTTGTAAAGCTGCAAAAGAACATAAATCATTGACATTGCGTGCTCCTCATTTTAAACCTCACTTCACCAAATTCTACATTAATAAAGAGCACATTGACGAGAACTTTCAATACCAAGTCTTTCTTTGACTACATTACGTGTTCGCTCTGTCGAGAATTAACTCAGATATCTTGATCTAACGGTAATGACTATGGGGCCTTAAGCCAACAAAGAAAAATAATTTCATTCAGAAGTTGTGCAAAAATTCGGAAAGCGGTCCACCGATGACTTTTGCAAGCCTCTTTGTGATATGGAAGGAGGGGGCAAGTTTCGTTCTTACCTGAAGCTTTGATTGTCAATAAATCCAGACGTTGAAAATCCAGTAAGACTTGTTAGGCCCTGGCTTGTTCTCTTTAGTCAAAGTCAATGGCTTTCTTTGCTATATTCAGTATATTAAGTAGGGTGATCTTTCTTAGTCTGAGTGGTTGATGTGAAAGTAAAGTAATACTGGTCGTAGGATTAGAACATTGGTTCCTTATTACAGCTACACACAATAACGAAAACAGTGAGCGGCGCATATAAATTTTAGATTCAATTTACAGCAGGGCAATATATTTAGACTTTAAAGTAGAGTGTTGATATAACAAGGTATTTCTAACGAAGACAGTATGCTACCACATATGTACAGCTCGACTTGATTCTCATTTAAGTCATAAGTTTTAGACCCGTTTAGACTTTTTGATTAAAATATTTCAGCTTTTTGCTTCATAATTCCAAATACGTTTTAGTCCCTTGAAGCGTACGATTAAGCTGACTTGCGGGGGAAAAAACGTTAAAATTAACGCCGTTTCCAATTTAAAGCTGCTCTTATCCAGCCGAACGACTACATAGGCAATACAGATTTTATCTAAAGGCGCTAACTAAAAGAGCTAACTAAATACAACATTGCTACTCTTAAAAAACTTTAAAGACTGATTCCAGTTAGTCAAAGAAAGTAAAATACGTAAACATGTATGTCAGGCAAACAAAAAAACACAAACACAAAAACATGCCAGAATTATTCAACTTGAATTTCCATCTCTCCAATACCAATGTACTCTTTCGGAAGACAATGGTTTAGTACTGCGTAATATCATATAATATGAACATTTATCTATTTAGTCGTTTATATCCGTCAAGTGTTAAAATAATGGTAGGAAATAATAATCATTTAAACTATCTTTATTTTGGTATTTGTGGTTACTATTATAGCCAAAAGCAGTCGAGTTAGACTCGACCATTACATCCAATCAGACTGACATAATAACTAACGCTATTACAGGCAAGACTGCAATAAGGTTATGTAACAGCAAACCACAAGCCGCTTAAGCATCGTTGGAATGGCCACAGTAACATATTTAAGACTAAACAGGGCGTATAGAGTGAACTGTCTTCAGATTTATAACTCCCAAGTTTGCCGTTCTTTGACCATAAGAAAAAGATCAGGTTTTCAAAGCCATGTTTTTTCCACATCGGATTCAGGAATAAAAACATATAGAAAGCTTCAATCCACCAGATTTTATATTTTAGCTTTGGATGCTACTGGACCGGGGCTGTTTTTTTCAATGGGCATACTAGGCCTTTGCCCTAGTGCCTACTGATATCCGGGGGATATTGACTACTGACACATGCAAACATTTCTATACATTTAAGGACCCACTGATGAGTTTGGCCTAGGGTCCACGAGTAGGCGAATCGCGCCCCTTTTACACGACATTATTAGCAACAGAACAAGAACCCGTTTTTGTATCCCCTTTTCAGTCCAGGTAATGCCTTATGTCCAGTCTGCTAGTAGCGACTTAATGTGTACCGTTTTTTCTAGCATAGAGGAACGAATTCATTATTCCGGATAATGTGTAAAATTAAAAAAATTAAAAAACACAGGTAAGAATATAACTTTTCTTGGAATGGGTTAAACCATTTAAGCCTTTGATATTTTGTCTTCAACGATTTATGGCCTGCGCCGGTGGCTTCGTGTTTTGCAAGTGCTCTTACTAATCCTACTTCAATCTATCTTCCATGGGATCGAGTTCTTCCTTCGACAAGGAGGTAACAGTGTGAAGTGAACAAACCGTCCTCATATAACTGGAATACCCTTGAATACTAGGTCAAACTCCAATGAAATAAAAAAAACATTAATCCTATTCAGAGTTGGGGAGAGGTCACAATCAACCCAATTTACGCTGTCAAGGACAGCTTGGGCAAACAGTTATTATCTACAGATAAAGTATTTGGTTCGCAAACCATATAACCGTATAACTCCTGTCTACATCCAATACACAGGTTTACAATTTCCCATATATTGTAGTCTTTGTATTCCAAACAGATGTTTCCTCGCTTTGAGATTAATCCAATTGGCCATTTATAGCAAACAGTTTACCATATAGGGTGTTTTTTGCGTTCTAAACGGAAGTAGGCGGGCTTAGTCTGAGAACTGTTAACCATAGTATTTGGAAAAGCGCTTTGTGGGAAGAAAGTTTTATTTACTGAACGATTTCGTGCGGAGTTTCCCCCTCGCCTTGCTGGTTTGGTAAGGAGATTTGATGGGTTGTGAAAGTTACATTTCTTTAAGACAACATTGATAGGCTTGAAACATTTCCTTACTGACTGACTACAGGGCAGTTAATGCGAGTTCGTTATCCGATATTGGTCGCTATCATGACCGTGAATTAAACTTGTTGTTCGTGTTTACCATGACGATAACGTCTGTGTTTAAGTACATCGTACTCAATACGATTGCCTAGGAATAAAAGTCATTCCAATCAAGTGGCAAATAGTTGAGATTTTTCCTGGTAAAGTTTACGTTTTAATATGAAGTAAAATGTTGTCGTTTAATTTTAGTAAACGATATGTAAATAATATTTGGTCGGAATGAAACCAAGCATAGTGACTGGCCTCCCAGGGTTTCAATTGACATGGCTTAATTATCTGGAGCTTTCATAGATTGAAAAACAACATAGTGATAATGTTTTATCTGAACGTTTCAGTGCATATGACATCGTTCTTACGCATAAAGTGCAATAAGTTATGTAAATATTTCTATAGCTGGTTCGGATTAGGTTAGAACGCCTTGTCAAAAATATGCCCTCCTATACAAATTAATTGTTTTTCGTTATAGAATCTGATCATACCTTCGATTTGTTTACAAATACTTCGAACTTATAGCTAACAAGCCATAAATTTGGGCAAATTTCTTTACATTCATCGAACAGCTATGCGGCTGCAATTTTGGTGTTTTTAGTTTAAGTTGATTCCACTGAGAAAGTTAAGGCATCGCTACTGTAGACATTCCTGATGTCAACACCTCCTAAACAATACATCGCTCATTTACTAACCATTACCGTCTGTTGGCGAGCGTGCCTCCATCAAAGTCAACTCTAATACCAGAACAATTGACATTTCCAGGTCCCCTGACTATTCAGTGATTGGTAATTCCTGACATTAAGAGACTTCACCAATCAGCTTAAATCAATTGATATTAACTCCGTGTCTACAAGTCTGTCGAAAGTATTTACGTCTATATTAAATGACCTTTGTATTCATTGGACAACAGAGAGGGATCGACACAACGTATATTAGACTTCGTTTTTACGTCTTAGTACTTCTCGGGGATGCACATACAAGTCAAAAGTTACCCTATTATTATTGTATGTAATACACAACTCCAGCAACTCGTCACAGTTCTGTAGCCCGCGGACTTGGGCTTAATGGTGAGCGAGTGCGCTTATTAATCCTACTCCGATTTATCGTTCTAGTGACCGAGTACGTCTGTCGACCATCAGGTAAAACGAGTGAGTCACACGATGTGGCTCAGGTAATCACGGGGTGCTTTTTGCGAGGTCTCCTCACCTTCACCGACAATAGTCAGGGGGCCGTGTGAAGTGGACAATACGTTGTCAAATAAGTGAAATACCCTTGAGTACGACGTTTAACCCCAATGAAACAAACAAACAAAAAACAAACAAACAAACACAATTCTGTAATCAGTGAATGGAACATAAATAAATTTGACAGAGGCAGAGAGAATTAACTTTATGTCCCTGGTATTTCACTAGTAAAAACAATGATAGAACCAGTCGATCAAATGACCCAATACAAAACAACGACAAAGAGTTGGTATTGTAGTTGCCCGAAAGCTCTGAGAGAAACAGAGCAGCATGATGATTAGCTATATTTTCCGTGGCAACTGGTATTTCACTGGCACAAAGAAATAAGAGGACCAGTCAATCAAAAGACCAAATACAAAACGATCATAATCAGATCGGATTCTGTTGCCCATTTGCTCTGAGAGTAGCAACATGAACAACCTTCCAGCGTCCCTGTTGGTGAGACACTGTGGGTTGACAAAACGCTGTTGCTGCAGAAAATGTTTCTTGTCGCGAGACAAACATTCCTTTTGTATCTGCGACTGACGTGCGTATCTCACACAGTATGACACTCAACTCAAAGGATGCACTTCATTTAGCTAAAATTTAGCTCATTTAGCTCAAATCTGCCTTCTGGATAAGGTCAATTTGTGTAAGAGTGGCAATGCTGTTTTTATTTATAGCACTGTGGCCCGTTTCACAACGCTATCTTAGCTTACGCAAAACGTAATTGGCATGACGACCAGTGTTGCAGATATAGTGTTGCCATGACAGTTACGTTCAAAGTAAGCTAAGATCGCTTTGTGAAACCTGTCCCTGGACGAAATATAACTGTCCAACTGCATTGAAATGCTTCACATCTTGCTAGTGTCAATTATTGTTGGAATACACCGCTTTCATATAAGCGAAATATCCTTAAGCACGGCGTAAAACAATAATCAATCAATTAATCAAATCTAAAGAATATAACTGAATGTTACAGAGCCAACTGAGATGGCACGAAATGTTCACCATACAATGAAATGATCATTATAGCTTAAATGTTGTAGAAATATTTCTTGCACAATCAAAATACCATACTAGTTAGTCATTTTTTGATCTGGAAAAGACACAATTTCCACTCTATTAAAACAAATAATGGCAAACAATTTATCAAGATCATATTGGACCGAGAACGTACATATATTTAGAGTATATCTTCCAGAGAAACAACTAGACGAAACAAATTATGAGTAAGACGTTTGAGTATTTTATCCGATGAACTACAAACAGTGTTTCGTGTTCAATTTATCGGGAAACACTTTCCAAGGCATATTTTCACAACACTAAGACAGCTTATTTGAAAGGATTCTGATAGCTTTACGCGAGGACGCATTTGGCCGAAAGCAATACGCCAGGTTTAGAAGCGATTGTTAACATCTGAATTGAGAAAGAACTGTTTCGCTAACAATTTTCGCACGGTATATACAGAACGCACTAATTGATACATCCTACGTGGGGGTCATATAGGTATAAAGAAGAAAATCAACAGTTGTGTCCAGGATGGCTTAATAATTATATACAATGCGTCTATTGTCTTGTGAAAGCCAAACTGGCTATTTAGACATAAGGCCGATTGTCCTTGTTAAAACATTTTTGATTCCTTAGCATTGGCAATCATTCAATCCACATTATCAGGAATGCATTCACAACAACTGTAAATCAGTGAGTAAAGTGTCGTAATACTTTGTGGAAATTTCCAATCAAAGCTGGAGTCTGGATAAGGACAGTTTGTTTAAAGAGTGGCAATGCTGTCTTTACTTAGCACTGGAGGAAGATTAACTTTCCATCTTTATTGAAAAGCTTCACATCTTGGTTGTGCTAGTGTAAATTATTGTTGGAATACACCGCTGTCATATAAGTGAAATACCCGTCAGCATGGCGTAAAACATCAACGAAACAACAAATCAATCCAATCTATCATTCAAATCTACAGAATATAACTGAATTTAACAGAACTGCCTTTGAGAGCACGAAATGTCTACCACAAATTAAAATTATCATTATGGCTTGAATATTGTATCAATATTTATTGCACAATCGGAATGCCATACTTGTTTTTATATTGTTTCCTTAGAAAAAAAAACACAATTTTAATCAAGAAATGGCTAACAGTTCAACCAGATCATATTGCATCGTGAACCTACATAGATTTAAAGAATATCTTTCACAAAAAGAAAACTAGACGAAACAAATTATGAACATATTGTTCAAGCATTTTCTCCTATGAACTTCAAACAGCATTTTATGCTTAATTTATTGTTCCCGTGCCACATTTTCACAACTCTAAGACAGTTATTTGAAAGGATTCTGATAGCTTTACCCTTTCTATAGTGAAGGAAATGCGATAAAACAAGTGGCCGAAAGCAATAGCCCGATTTAGAAGGGATTGTTAACATCTGATTTGAGAAAGCATCTGTTCAGCTAGCATTTGTCACACGGTATAAACATCCTTGAAACGTAAAACGGCAACAATTCCAGCTCTATAACTAATTAATAATTCCACCTGTTATAAACTAACACACACTCGTTTTTGTTAGCCATGTGTAGACAAATTCAAAATTAACAGCATATTCAATTAACTTACAGTATAGGCCTTTACACGACCTTTGAGAGCAAGGAGATTCCAAATTCAAATAAATACATTTTAAACTATTGTGCAAGTGTTGGGTTTTTATTGATGTGAGGCTTCTTGTTAATTATCAGTAAAGCGCACAAAACCTGTTAATCAAATGAGTTTATAATGGGCACATAAAATGCAATTCATTAGATAATTTATTCGACACAATTAACATGGTAGACTTTGATTTATATTTTTGAAATACTCATTTATAAAGTTAGCAAAGCAAAAGAATGATTTAAGTGAATAACAAAATTTAACCTCACAATACAATCCACCTCATAAAACAACATACTGCTTAAAGACTAAGGCGATGGACGGATTGAAGATAAGAGTTTCACGCCACATTCAGCGATATTCAAACTACGCTGTGGCCTGAACATATTGCCAATATATTCATATCGAATAGTAAGTATACAAAGATTATTCAAATCAGTATCAGCCTAAGCAGTAAGCGTCAAAAATCTAATAAACTGAACAGAAAAGAACATAGTACAATTTTAAAGTAAATATATTTTGTTTTTCATTTTCGATCTTAAAGTTTTAAATAGTGTATTTAAAGCTATGCAAATAATAGCTGTTGATTATCGTGGATAAAAAAAATGATTATACACACCGATCTGTGTATGGAACTTTATGACAGCATCTCTAGCAATGTTGTCAAACAAGTCTTACATGGAAGTTGGCTGTGTAGTTAGCCCTGAGTAGATGAACAGGAACTCAAAAATAACGTTCCAAGTTGTAAAAAAAAAAGTCAGTTTTGGAATTCTGGTATCCTGCTCTTTTTATGTCATGTCAAATCTGTCTCTTACGTCAAATTTAATTCCATAATTATGCACACGTAAATTTGATTGATTGCTGTTTTACTTCAGGCTTTATGATATTTCACTGGTATGACGGCGGTATATTCTAACAATAACACATTAGCATAACAATAAAATATAACGCGAGTTGATACAGTTGGAAAAATAATCTTCCTCTAGTGCTAAGTAAAGACTGCATTGCTAAACTCCAAACAAACCGCCCTTGGCCAAAGGGCTAATCGCATAAAACCCAGTTTGGTAACTCATGTACGATGGACTTTGTATGTCATGTGGCTTTTGTCTCTAAAATCGAATTTTATTCAATAAACCTTCATGACAATCGACACGTAAAAGTGTGCATTGAGATTAATTGGACCAAAAGGTATTGTGAAATAAATAGAGATGAATACCATAGCGGTACCGTTCAAAAATCGATTTGGCACAATGTCTATTATACTTTTCCTGAAAAAATCGAGTTACCAAATAACCTTCACCCATGCTTATTTCACATTTGATTACACGAAAGCTAAAAAAATTACAGGGTCCCAAAATCGGGAAAACGAGGTTGTGGAATTCATCGAATTGAATCAGTTCTAGGGGAAAAACTGAAATATCTCGTTTTGTTGAGGTTATATATTTTTTTTATCAGTGATGCCACTCTTGTGGTAATTGTGGGAATGGCCTTTGAGAGGAAATCCTGTTTAGTTCTTGGTTTTCTAAGGTCATTTGTGGTATTGAATTTAAATTATAACAAGCAATTATGTTTCAATTAATAGATAGCATGCCTATTAATATATTCTCGGTAGAGGAAAAAGTGTCTAAAATTCAAGTTATGACGTAGCCGTATGGGGTTTGACAATGAACTTTTCGCCATACACCTACGTCATCAGATTTCTGACCAATCAAATGTGTCATATCTGTCTCTTTTAAAACTGGCTGTAATCAACGTATTAAATATCAAATACTAAATCAACATTTCAACTGTGGTGAACACACGTTCTCAAAATATGTTTTGTTCGATGGCAACTTAATTTTATTAATACTAGTGGACATTTAATGGGGCGCATCTGCTAATCGCTTGGAATAAATGTATTCTACCACATGATACCTACAATTGATACTGTTGCTCATGTAACATTAAATGACACACAATATAGAAACTATAGAAGTGGTAACACGACATCAAAAGCAAAAGTTAAGCATTAAGAATTTGTTTACGAAAATATAATGCATTATATGCGCCCCAAATTTCAATTAAATAGCTTGCATTGGAGATATAATAGAAATCAAATTACCGGGGAGTGTGTAATTCGGTCTTATTGCTAGCATATACTATCATGTTAAATGATTATTAATCTCGTTTTCCAGCTTTGATCTGACAGATGTAAGCTTTGGTTTAATCGCCATAGAGCATTATACATTATTTATCACACAAAAGAAGAGCAAATAGAACGATATTTGGTTATAATTTTCATTTTGGGTTGTCAAAATAAGATGTATAAACACAATAACAAAACTTCGTTTGATTTGGGCTAGAAGTTGCTCAAGTATAAACGTGTATTTCACTTAAAGGCCAACAGTCTGTCAACATCTTAATTCTGCATTACTAAAACTGTTTGCCAAACTTTGTGAAAAAAAACACTGCCTCCATTGTCTGAACCTCAGTGTCCCTGGTAAACCGGAGGTTGACCAAAACCGAAATATGTGAGCGGTACATCGAAGGGTGGGGTGGGTGGTGGGTGGGGGGGGGGGGGGGGGGGG
>JARFOD010006684.1:0-11584 GCA_031763545.1 Mopalia muscosa | reverse complement strand
AGCCATAGCTGACGATCGTAAGAGACCACATGGTTAATTTGCAAGGAAAGTAATCTGCTCGACGGTGTGGTTGACCAATGAGCGGTATAACAATCAACGGACCCGAGGACAATCATCCGGGATCCAGTGTAAGAAATTGATATGTTTCTATTATAAGCGAAAAGTGTATTTGTGCTTGAATTACGATATAGACAATGGGATATTACGTGTGTCATGCGTATATAGCACGGCGCATCTATTCTGTGAGCACATCAAGCGCTAACTCGGCAGATGATAGACGGAATCATCCGTTCCATTGATATGACATTGCATAGTCGGAGCAAGCACACCGTTAATATTAGCAAGCAAACGATATCCAAAAAAGGTAGCATTACCTTAGCGAGGGATAAAATCGACGTATTATAAATTTACAGGTGAGTTTCCCCATTTTTTCTCGCATTTCTTTAGTTTCCTATCTCAATCCAATGTCATTGATTCGGTCAACGAGCTAGAAGCAAACAGATTGCGGTTTTAACCCGATAATCAAGCTGGATATTTGATTTTGTTCAACAGTTCTTCGCTTCTTTTACGTTCAACTAGTACTACCAAGTAAATGGTGATTCGCTTTGGTCATGTGGATGGAATAATACTACCTTTTACGAAATGTCATCTTGTTTTAATATGCCGTATTTGTTTTTTTTGTTTTGTTTTTTAATGGGGGTTTTTTGGTCCAGGTATTTCACTTCTGTGATGCAGGTTTTCAACTTGTGAAAACCCGAGATAGTTAAAATCCGCCCTACTAAGGCCTACCACGGACAACGGGACTTGATCCCGCGTGCTGTGCATCGAAAGCAGACTAGAAGTCTCTACCCACTCAACCAGTCACAAGAGTATGGCTTCTTAACTATGACCCTCAAATAGTTGCTCGTCTTGAAAATGTCTCCTATTTAAAACAATGCTAGGCAAGTTATATTAAAGGAGAAGGTACGCGATTGTACAATGTGTTTTGGCCGTTTTTAAATACCATTTTAGTCAAATAAAATCCCTCAAGGATCAAATTAAAATTAAGTCAGTCTTGAAAATCCCTCGCATTTAAAACAATGCTAGGCAAGTTTTATTAAAGGGGAAGGCACGCGATTGTACAGTTTGTTTTGATCGTTTTTAAATGCCATTAATCAAATGTATGCCCTCAGATCGAGGAACAAATTAAAATTAAGCCAGTCTTGAAAATTCCTCGTATTTAAAACAATGCTAAGAAAGTTCCATATAAAAGAGAAGGCACGCGGTTTCACAATGTGTTGTGGTCGTTTTCAAATATCATTATAGTACAATTTCTGCCCTCAGATCGAGGAACAAATTAAAATTAAGTCAGTCTTGAAAATGTCTCGTATTTTAAACAATGCTATAGGCATATTCTACTAAAGCAGAAGGCACGCGATTTTACAGTGGAAATTGGTCGTTTTTAAATGTCATTTTAGTAAAACTACAGCCCTCAGATCAAGGACCAAACTAAAATTAAGCCAGTCTCGAACATGTCTCGTATTTTAAACGAGATCAAGGAACAAATTAAATTTAAGTCAGCAATTAAAATATAACAAACCAGAAGCGGTGTAAGTGGCCCACAACATATCATTTGTTATGGCGTTGTTAAACGTATACATATCTCATTCCTGACAGGAATTATGCCTGCCACCGTATTACCTGGATGTGAGAAATTATTATGAATTGGATATTGCAAATGGAATTCCGTTTAACTCTTTCCTGAGAGAGTATATGTTTTTAAGATAGTGGCTGGTAAAAATTAAAACAGAAGATTCGCCAGTAATTGCATTATTTGACAGGTTAACGAACTTCAGAGTGTGCTTAACACATTGTTTGTCACCCGATTATGAAAGGTTCCTTCAGCACGAATTGACTGATTTAAAATAACAAGAAAAAAAATTAAAACAGAATACTGTGCTATGCCGTGTGTATTATTTCCATTTTTTAAGCTTCGGATAATGCTAACACGAAGCACAAGGAGGATCGAGGTCAGACAGAAAGAAGGCAGGACAGTTTTGCCTCAGGTTCACCTATAGTCAACACTGGGAGAAAGACGCTGAGCTTTTCAGTGATCAGTAAAGGTAGCCCAGAAAATCGCCTAAATTGAGTACATATATGGAACATTGTAATGCTTATACCTATAGATTAAGCTGTCCTTTCCCTTTTGAGGGAATCCAAAGTATTGATTTTTACGTTTTCAGTGGATTACACAATGCCAATGCTTGTCTTCCGTGCGACATGGCCTTCAAATTGACTGTATAATACAAGTCTATAAGGATACGTATTCGTATCCAAGGCTATTCACACTGCTGTACCAGCAGTTTTTTTGGCTTAAATCTTTCTTCCTGGTGTGTATTCTTTCTTAAAAATAATTTGATACAAACCTGTACGGTAACAATTCTGCCGGATAGAAAAATTCAGAGAAGAACTTGACTCAGATGTGATAGATTTTAGAGATTTATCGTTGCTATAGCAAATGGAATGGTATTGTTGTTGTGTGTCGCTTGCACCGCGTACGTCACTTCCAGTTTATAAAAAATAATTACTGACAAACTATTTATTAGAGGGCTTTGATATTTGTAAAATAGTAGCGAGCAACAACCGACTGTAGAATTACGTGCCTTAGCTGGACATCTAGCTTTCCACAGATGACCATTTGCTTAATAGAGTTGGATGTCGGTAGCAAAAACAAAAACAAACAACTTTCGTAGCCCCAAATCCTATGGCCTCTCTTTAAAAAAATAGCAAAATAGTCCATCAAAAAAACAAAATAAATATTTTTTGACGTAAGTTCACTACTATGTAGACATATGAATACAACCATAACCACATATCCTGTGTTGTTATGCCTAAGTGCGGTGGCACTTGAGAATGTTTGTTAACATTGCATGTAAAAATCCTGTTTTTGTGTTTGAACTTACAACTTATGGTAAGATAACCATAAAATACAGCTTTTTGAGTAACCTCTGTCAGGAAAGCTATGAAACTGTACAGGTATAGCCAGGCTGTCTTAATTTATCCCAACAAACATATAGTTGTGTCTGGAGGACAATTACTGTTGGGGTACCAACATTAAAAGCCAAACCTTTAGACGTAGCTTGGTGTTCAACAACATTCAATCAATCAACCAATCTTTATGACATAATAGGATTGAATGTAGGGTCAATATACAGCTAAGAGTTATATTATAAATTAATACAAATCTTTCTAATTATAGATCTTTTTGGAGAGAATCTTCCCAACAGTTATGGAGATCGAAGACGCAGGAGTCGTTGGTCTACGAGTCTCTCTTCTTCTCCTTACGATGCTCTTTGGTATTCCATGAAACTTTATGGCAATGTGTCTCAAGGCTCGCTCATTTAAAGAACAAGGCGCCAACGCAATCGCATATGTTCATCTTGCGTTTGTAGATTTAGCGCTATGTGTGTCACATGTACCCATTGCGATTGGTTTGGAACTGTGTGGATATTTCAGCTTAAAGAACGACTTCAGTTACGATTTGAGGAGTATTCTTTTTGTATTGAATAAACAGATTAGTTTGCGAGTTTTCTCCTTCACATCATTTACGTCTCAGATAACACTGGCTGTCATTGCGATGTTTCGCTGTTGGCGAATGTTCCACCCGTTCGGCGGCACTAAGAAATCTGTAATGATATTAATGCTGGCTATCCCAGACATTCTCGTCATAGCGTTCATTTGCTTCCTTCAAAAAGTACCTTCAATGCAGTTCGAGTTATCGCGCAACTCATCGGAAACCAACTCTACAGTAGACCAGTTCCAGAGCGCAGGGAACTCGGACGGTTTGTCCGAAACGGGACAGGCATTACCAGGTGTTCAAGCTGCCCTGGTAATCAATAATACGACAGAATTGTCATCTGGGAAAACCACAACTGAGAGTCACGTATTGTTAGAACCCCTGCTGGTATATGCTACATTATCAACTGTGGTTTCACTGGTAATTTGTTATTGTATAATAAGTATTAAAATTCACCAGGCATATCACAGACTCTCTGACAGAGTTTCCGGAAGCTCCATCAAAAGCCAAGCCCAGAGAAACTTTCTAAGTCGCCAAGTGAGTCACGTGAAGACACAGTTCATCCTCGTCCTGACTCTGTTGATCACAGCAATGCCCACACTGGTGATTGCTCTACTGGGCTTTACGCCGAGCTATGCCGTGCTGCGTGTTCGCTCCACAGTTGTTGCACTGGGGAGTGCAATTAACCCATATGTGTATTGTCTCCTGACAGCGGAAAGTCGACGAGCATCAATGCAGTTTTTTTCCAAGCGACGTACATGTAATCAGCAGGATAGTAAATTGGCAACGATTTCTGTAACAACTCAATTTTAATGTAGAATATGTGTAATAATATCATACATCTCAAAAAAAGCAAAGGATGTTTCAGCGGTCAGAAGCAGTGACTGCATTTGTCTACGATTTGTTTTGTTGTTTTGCAGTGAAATCTGATATACCCGTTGTTTCGATATTTGTCAGTTTTTTTGTCCAAATGGTTAAGAGTTATTCATAATTTCAGTATGTTTAGCCCGTATAACATTGCAGGACAGCTTACGCTACATATTTATAGCAGCAAACTATTGACAGTTATAGACGGTATTTTGTACATAATATAGATAGGCTATACATTTTCCTGTTAATAAGAGAAGTCGCGATTGTATAAATTTGTCAACAAATTGTTTAATGAACCTTACCAGACTAATAGATACAAGAGGCAATGCACCATTGGTTCAAATGGACTATTTGAATGTATATATACAGCATTGTTGCGACACTCTTATGAATTAACGGAATATTATTTGTAAGTGTCTTATATATATTACTGCTTTAGCGATTATCTGTTTGTGTCCAATAAGAAGTATATCTAACAAGCCTTTACCCAGTCTCAGTGGTTTTGTGACCAGACCAGCGCTAATTGTTGAATATGAGCCCCCAGCAAGACATAGAGGAACCTCGAAGGACATGAATTGGGTGTGGAATCATGGATTAATCATGCTAAAGCTATTTCAACCGCTTTTGTTTCATTTATAATATCAAAAATAAAGGTTATATTTTACCCATAAGGCATTAGAAGATTCTGGCATTTAAACTGCACGAAACGAACGAATTTCTTGCGCAATGAGTCACATGGTTGAAACTCAGTATTGGCTGGTTTCATATTTCTGTCTGATAGACTTCTTGTCTTACATACAGTACTGATATAGCGATTATCTTTTTGTGTCTTAAGTACAGTTTCGTCATCTATGTTAATTATATCCCACCAAATGTGAAAACTATTCGTATCCATGCATGCAAATGACGCAAAAGTGTTTTGTCTCATTAATTCGGCACAGGATTGTTTACTATTACAAAACAATTTGACCTGTTTATACAACTGGCGTCAAACATGGAAACTTCTTCTCAACATCAGTAAGTTCTGCTTCATCTCATTCACTTACACAATATGGTTATACTATAGGATCAGAAACTGTTAAACAGGTGTCTAGTGTCAAAGACCGGCGTATATTGATTTCTAACAATCTATGTTTTAAGGCCCATATACTCAAATTGTTAACAGAGCTTTTTGAATGTTCGGTTTTATGAAAAGAAGCTGCAAAACATTAACGCATATAAATTCCCTGAACTCTATTTTCATTGCTCATGTCCGAAGCATACTTGAGTATGGCTCTGTAGTTTGGAATCCTCGGCAAAAATTGCAAATTATCATCATTGAAAGAGTCCAGCCCAAAGCTGTTAACTTTCTTTGTTACAAATCAGGGATCCAAGATGATAAAAATAAATTTGAAGAACAATGTAAATATTTTCACAGTCAGCCATTGTTTAAAAGGCGGAAGTGTCTGGACGTTACGTTTTTGTTTAAATGTGTAAATAATCTTTATGATTGCTCAGGGATAAATTTATCATGAAATGACAAGAACAATGGACAGTTTCGCATTCGCCAAGAATACCAAACAACCGGGGATACTCTCCAATCTTGCATTTAATGTACCTCAGAGAAATACTTTAAAACCCAATCAAACAAATCCTTATATATAGGTGTTGTTATAGCCGTTGTTAAACTAAGGCATGGCTTAAGGTATATATCAGGTAACAGGCGCATGACGTTATCGTTGTGTTAAAAGGCTATATTGTAAGTAGTTATATAACAGTATTACTATCTATGTCACACACTGTACTACGGTCGCCTGTGATAAAATAGTTATATTTTATTGTTCAAAAATAAAATGGCCTAATACAAAAAAAAAAAAAAAAAAAAAAATACAACAACTAAATGAATTGCCTATATTTTCTTAACAAGCAAATACAAATCAAAAATCGATTGAGAAATTTATAACCAATCGTATGAACTTTGTATCCATACCATCGTTTAGCGCTATCTTCTTCAGATCTTCCAATTCCTTGATCTCCTCTTTAAGAGATCTTTTTTTTTGTCACGTTTTTATGGTATCTAACTTTCATATAACTGTCATAAAATAGATTGCAACTTTCTGTTCTTACAGACTGTTTAATTATGAAATAGTGCTGTATAATGCCTTTACACTATTATCCTTTCAGAGCGACTTTGACGTGACAATAAGACAGGACAAAACTGTTTACAAAGTGCTTTTTGAGCTCCATAGCCCTTGTCGCATGTTATTTAAAATTTTTAAATTATCAGTCACAGACAAATACCTTCACCGAATGTTGTATCGTTCGCTGACAGTCCTGATGGTGGCACAATAAAGGCAAAATATTGAGTTCCAGTTGACCAGTCACCAAGACATGGTGTTAAACGTCTATATAATACTTTGTGGTTGAAGATGTGGGTGTAGGCTTAATATTATTTTCTGTGTACAGCAATTTTTTCGATAATGTCCCGTAAAATTTGCCTGTTGCTTGAGGGATATATTGGCCAGCCATTTTCTCTATTATCAACCTTCGTAATACCAAGCAAGGATGACTGTTGTTTGTTAATGATATTAATGGGTTGTCGTGCATAACCAGTTAAAGTCAAGTGTACTCAAGTAACACAGATGTTTATATAGCGGGCTGCATATTTTCAAAATATCTACAATAACACGCACCTAAAAGAACCCGATAAAAGGATATATTCAGAAACTTTCACGTCTAGCTATGGGGCGTTTATGTAAAACAAGAGACGATTCGTTGGTTTTGAATAATCAACATACATTTTCCAGTGTGATAATTTTTAAAAAAGAAGAAATGTGACCGGGAATATACATCGCACCTAACTGTATGGTTATTACAATAATCCCTTAACCAGTGCATATTTCTACTGCATTGGGCCACTGGCTGCTGTGACTGAGTGTTGTATCTCCTGTACCGTCCATTTGTTTTCTATGTCCATAGTTTGTATTGTATTCTTTATATGTTGACCAGTAACGGAGATGCTTTTTTATGATACCGTTATCAACAAGAATTTGAAGATATTAAAGTAATAAGGTCCCGCAGACGAGGCTTAATGGTAGCGAGTGCGCTTCCTAAACTGAACCTGCTTCGTTTTACCGTTCGCCGGATCGAGTCAGCCTGTCGACCATCAGTTATATGAGTGAGTCCGGCAATCGCGGGGGTGGTCTTTCCGAGGTTTCCTCACGGTTTCCCACCGTAATAAGGCTGTGTACAGTGGGAAGTGGACAATCTCTCGTCATATAAGTGAAATACCATTGAGTACAGCGTCAAACACCAATCAAAGAAACAAATAAAGTAATAAAAATAGTAACTGTAACATGCATAGATTGTAATGGCGCACAGCATTCACCCTAATGAAACCGCTATAATCTATTTACACACAGCAATGATCCTAAATTACTCCATCATATAGTTCGATTGCTGTTTACTTTAATTGCATAGGTGTTTTTGTTTTTAATATAAGCTTTATTAGACCAGGGAGAATTGTAAGAACTCATCCTGCTTCCCTATAACACATGTACATTACGATAAGTATACAGCGGTGCAGAGTCGTTGAGTTGGTTCGCAGGAAGTGCAATATAAGCCAAAGGGTTTATGTCTTTCCTAAGATATAGCATCAGTAAAAGCAACTGTTCTGATAACAACACTATTTGCACATCAAGTCAAAAGGTTATAAAATATATTTAATGGCAAAAGAACCGGATATTCCGTGTTAATGAGATTTTGCCACGGCTGGATTAGTGTGTCAAAACATGCTTCCGTTAAATAACAGCTGTTAATATGCGGTATGTTTATCACACTTTAATAAAAAAACAACCGCAATTGTATATCACAAAAATAGGTGTATTAATTATCACATTGTAGACCAAAGTCACAACTCCGAGAAACGACAAGATATGCACGTTTCTATATTTCGGTTTATTAAACCATGATTCCTAACTCGGAGTTGTGACCTTGGTGTACTTTGTCAATTATTCATTGGGAATCGCAGTATTATTATTATCACATGATACATGGTGTTAGATTATCGATTAATCCTGTCGATTACTGCGAAATACAAGTTGGTAAAATAATGGGAGTAGACTATTTTGACGCGATGTGTGCCTAGTGCGTTAACTGCAGTCCCTCGTCGCAATCATCACATCATCGACAATTTCAGTCTGTATTCATCAGTTATATTTTTAATAGCGAGCTAGTTAAAACAAAATTTAAAGGCAAACCCCTTATTTAAATTGCCTTGCAAAGGTTAGAAAACGTGAAACTGCGAAGTTATTCAAATGTGCCTAAATAAAAACAGGATTTGCGAAAATATGTTCGTTTTATTTTCTATTATTAAACCCGTCAACATCTTACCTCTACTGTTTTTGTAGCAGCTGGATTTTGCCGCATCTAAGGCTCATACACGATCAATTAGATTGACAATATTATAGACGCAATATCATTGACGAAACTTATGTTGGCCACCAACGGTACAATTATATTGCGCAATATTCAAGACATTCGGGCTCTAATCGTTGAGGTGAACAGACACGGATCCATCTGTGGCAATTGCTCTTGCCTTAACACTAGAAAAAAAAAGCAGAAGAGAAGGAAATGGGCAAAAAAATGAATCAGAGAATGTAGGAAATTCCGTCACGTCGATCTCCTACAGAAACTTCCTTCGACGAGACACTTGATTATAGAAATTTCCTCCGAATGGACGAAATGGCATTCAACGCACTTTCCCTATCACTAACTCCTATCATACAGCACCAAAATCAGTTATGCGTGCACCAATATTAGCAACGGAACACTGGTAGTTCCCGGTAAAGCTTATGCTTTCAAAAATAAAAATTATTTCTTGTGTCTTCTCTTGCGACATGTTCACTACCCGACGACCGGTTAAATAATGAAATATTATGCAATATTCTGACAGAGTGCTACCAACGACTCAATATTATTGCGTAACCTTCAATAAATATCTACCGAAACTTGATTCCGTCAGAATATTGCCCAATTAAATTTTCAGCTTCAATATAACCCACTATATTGTCAATATCGTGAATTGACAATTTTATTGTCAATCTTATTGATGGAGCTGACGAATCAGGTTCAAATTATGTAATACACTATTAAGATGTAATAAGGGTAAATGAGTGGAAATATTATGTCGCCTTTGCAACGGATGCAATTTAGCGAACAAATATCCTTTTCGCAACTATATCATAGACGAAAATGTTTTTGTAAACCGGTAAGAGAATCTAAGGAACACTAATTGATGCTCTATCTATTATTGTCAAACAAAGAGAAAAAAATATGAAATATTTTTTTTTTTAAGTATGGATATTTTGTTTGCCAACTCAGAATTAAGTGTTGTAATTAACCAAATTATTGTGAATAATGTACGTGTTACCAACATCAGGAAAATTCAAAAGTTTTCACTTGATCCTAATTATTCAATGAATTATTTTTGAAATGCTAAATTATATCAATTGATATTTTGACTAGCATATACATTCATTGTTTTCGTTATTTTTGGGATAACATTTTCTTAGTTTAAACAGATTCTAGTTCAGAAAATTTTGCAGGTTGAAACCCTTCCTAGGAATCGAACCCACGACCCAAAATGATTGAACCTATCTAGCTAGGGTAGGCATAGGCCTTTTACCGCTGTGCTAGCATGGCGTGTAACTAGGCAGGTGAGTTTTGGCTCTGGAAACTTTCGAACATGGAAGCGGACAAGGAAAGTGAGCTAATCAGTGATTGTGACGTGGTTTGCTTCTGTTGACACGGCTTAACGACGTATTACAGAAAGATTCCCAGAAACCTAAACCTAAAAATGGTAAAATTACAATGTATTGGACCTGCGCATTGCGGTCTTCTGGTTAGAAACACAGACAAAAATGTAAAGGAAAAAGTAAGCCGTTCTGTTGTTGTTCGCTATCAGTGTCGAGAAAGGTAAGAGTACACTCAATGACTTGTTTGGGCTTGCTTGGGTTTGAGACTCATTTGAGAGAATCATGAAATGCAGAGGAAAACCAGACGCGAACAGGCTTCCTAATTGGAAAAGAATACAAGTGTAACAGCTGAAATTATTTGAACTGGCATTCTCCTTGTCGTGTAAGTTCTTCTCATACCTTCCAGCCTTTTTTTTTTTTTTTTTTACAAAATTGTTAAGTGTCCTATCCTCTGAGAATTGAAAGCGAGCAAGAAAATAGCAGGATGTATGTCATGAAGTTTGTTTGGGACTTTACTGTCCCATACATTCTGCCAAAGATTCAAAATGTATTTACAAGCAGTAGAAGCAGTAGAAGCGTTAGCCTTTTACAGAAAAGATAAGAACTTAGTTGTTTAGCAACACCCCCACAAATGTTAGCATCATGTAGGCCTAATATTGCTAATCCACCAAGGACAACTAGGCAGTTAGTATCTCCTGTAGATTGGGTCATTTGTATGTTGTGTCGGGTATCTGGGGGGACTACTAGCCAGGTGTTGACTCTTGAGACGTCTGATAAGATTATGGACGGTGCGAAATATGACTTTCTCTTTGGTCGCCGCATTACAATTATCACTGACTTAGTGGCTGCTGAGGGTAAATACATCTTTCCTGCTAAACCAAATTCTTTAAGCGCATTGCAAAACTGAAAATAAACACAGAGATATGGTCGTTGAATATTCACCGGTGTGTTCAATACACCAAATATTTACTCTCGTTCAAATTAAATTATATGCAAAGCATTTTGTGTGAGTGCTCTCAAATGCATTTCCTTATGAGGGGCTGTTTCTAACTGGACAACATCCCGGCAGTTCCCGACAAATTTCGAACTATCTGCAATAGACGTTTTGAGTCGATCAAAAAGCGAGGAGGGTTCTTCGGAGAAATGAATGATTTTGACATGAAAATGGACATTGAGTGTTCTAACCCAAAAGTTTGGTATACAACGTTGCAGCTACATGTATTTTATTTTTTTGCGGAAATTAAGATCACCACCAATTTGGTTGCCTATGTAGAATTTGGAAGCTTATTTATTACATTGGCTGTATAAAAATATTTACCTCTGATCCTACGTCCCCCTCTCCTACCCCCACAACCACCACCACGTGTTTTAAAAGAACCTCACATTTTGTAGAGCATGAGATTGATATAGCTCTATAAAAGAA
>JARFOD010006683.1:13509-25330 GCA_031763545.1 Mopalia muscosa | reverse complement strand
GAACATCACAAACAAATCTGCTTCCTGTTACCCTTTAGCTCTGCGAACACCAGGGCAACAGAAAGCAACCTCTTTTCCCGCCTCTTGCGATCGACCGAGGAAGCCGAGGAGTATTCTGCAGGGCCATGGCCTATCCGCTCCCTAGCTCACGGGGCGCAATTTAGAGAAACAAGACTGGAAGAAAGCCTCTCAAGTTTTGCTATGGCAGTTATTCAGTATTTATATCTCGAAGAGGAAATGAATTTCTCAGAACATGTGAAATATTTGCAATTAGTTAGATTAAAGTCGCATTAATCGTATATATTTTACGTATATATATCACCTGACGTATAGTATAAATCAATGAATGTAGATTATGTAGCATGTACAATTTATTTAGTTTTTCTTTTTAATCAGACCGATTTTTGTTAACAGATCGTTTAGAACATGCAGAATGTATACAGGTGGTATTTATTTGCGACTCCATTCCTACAGCTAACAACAGGTTTGTATCAAAATTTCAACAAGTAATCATGGCTAAAATTGAAATCTTTTCGTTAAATTGAAGATATAGTTGGTGGAAAGTGACACAAGCACAGTCTTTGTCAGTAGTCAGGCTAACCGTCCGAACGTGGCAAGGTCTTTCATGTCTTGTTCATGTCTTTTTAAGTGAAGTTCCGACTTATTGAACTGTATAAAGTGCCATATATATGAGAAGGGGTGGGAGGAACCTTCCTTTTCCTATTGGTGATGTATCTGCGAGATTGCATCCTGTTTTGTCCTGTCTTGTCTTTGACTGTTGTCAGTGGTGTTGATGGGGATTTCCGTCTCAAATTAGGCTGCTGGAACGCTGTCATATGTGTTAAATAACTTCACACATGGCGCTAAACTCCAACCAATCAAACAAACAAACAAACCTGTATATAAAAAGTCGGTATTTTAATGAAGTTTCAAACTAGCGCGATGGCCCCTACAACATTTTTTATGCTTTCCAGAAGGCTGTTAATCTATTTTATAAGAAGTCTGTCAAACGTCTTTTTCGGCAGCACACCTGATTATAATTTGTGATATTTTTAGATAACACAGACAGGATAAAACATTTTTAATATAATAATTATGATTTGCAATAACAGAATATCCTGTCATGATCATGTATGGTTGATAATTTTTAAGCTGGGATGATCATTTCGTGAAAGGTCATTGATAAATTTGGTAAGGCTGCTTTTCCATAACACTCACTTATAATAGATCTTTTGGTTGTCAAATCTATATGTTACTTCCTACATAGTCTTAAGTTACAAAAGGGAACAGACCAGTTCTCAGTAAATTCCAGCAGTTTCGTCTTCCTTCATTCCCAAATAACTCCCATCTGCATGTAGTCTCGTGATAGGTCCCGAGAAACAAAGCGGCCACATAGATTTATTTGACCTATACCAAGGACATTTGCTATTAGGGTGCACCATTGTTTATTCGCTGCACTGAAACTATTTTTTAATGGACACAAAAAAGGCGATAAAGCATCTTCCGTATATTTTCCAAGACAAAGCAGATTGAAACTTTTCCAAAGACATCAAATTTATCAGAGCTTACATGATAATAAATATAATTCACTGTATTTTGCTATACTGAAACTATATTCCCTCAAAAACACAAAAACAGGCCACAAAGCATCTTCCAGAGAAAAGCAGATTAGAACAACACACATTTCAATAACGCAAATATGATATAATATATATTTCACTTTATTTTCTGTCAAATAAAAACAGGATAGAACTTTCATCATGTTTTGAATCAATTAGAAAAAAATCGTACAAGAGTAAACGAAATAAATGTCGATGTTAGCCTGGCGGAACTGGGCTAATGTATTTTCCCTAACCCATAAATCAGCTTCACTAAGTCGGTTCCAAATGGTTTGTGCAAACACTCGTCTCAAACCAGGTACTTGCCCAGCTGTGTTCGTAACTGCGGTAGTATGGTGACGCAAGTGATGGACCCGGATGTAGCGAACTGTCATAGTCTTGTGCTGCAATTGTTATGCGAAGTCTACCACTTCGGGACCGGTCTTCTGCAGATTGGAATTCTTTATACATGTTCCAATGACGTCAAATAACGCTCTTTCAGACGTTCATGTCCCATGCTACATCAGACCACGATTCACCTAACAGGAGGCGGCCGATCACAATTTTTCGATTCGCAACGTTAAGTCTCGGCATGTTGTACAGTGAAATGGGAAATGAACAGCATTGCCAAAATTGCAGCTTTTCATTTGCATTCGTCAAAATCTGAATATTTCATGTCGCTGATCCCAAAATTTCGCAGAAACGCGCCTCAACGTGTTGGACATGTTGTCCCATTCCAGAAGCATTGAGAAACATAATCATACATGGTCACTGTATACAAGAACTAAAAAAAATTAAAATTCAAAACTTTCTTGTGATGTTTTACTATGCGTTTCTTTTTTTAGCAGAGTATATATGTTCTCCAATTTTATTTAGGTATAAGTATGGATCCGAACAAATATCCAGTAAAACTCACAGGTGGAGAAAATAACAGCTCTGGAAAACTTGAAATTAGTATTGGCGGAGTTTGGGGAACTGTTTGTGATGATGGTTTTTATGTTGAAGAAGCGTCTGTCGTTTGTAGACAGTTAGGTTTTACAAAGTAAGTTGTATTTATCTTTTGTCAGACATGAGGTATACGGACTGATCTTAAAGGTATCTTTAAGACAAATAACCCCAAATAGTACAGTAGCTGACAGTTATAGGTTGTACATATGTCGGTTCGGATGGGTAGGATGGGACGTGGACGCGTTCTTCAAGATCAGTAACCCAAAGATGAGAAGAAGAAAGTAAAAGCAAGGGAAAATGAAGTACACATTCGCTACATGATTGTTTATTAAATCTGCCCTCTTAGTCCTTAAAATAAAGTGAGTAGGCCTATAAGAGAAATAATGCCGTCAGCAAAATCGTACTTTATAAAGCAAGAGGAGAAGGAGTGGATTGTCTCTTCTGCAGGGAGGTTTTTCTTTCAATTTTACCCAACTTTCCATAGCCTGCATATACTTTTATAATGTAGAAAATCTGAAGTCATAATTTTTAAACTTCTATCGGGTAATTTTCTGGCCACGTCTTATCTCAATCGTTTTACAATTGTTGATAGTATTGTATGTGACCATTGTAACATTATAGACACCATCCCTCATTTCCTGTTCACCTGTTCACTGTATAATTGTCAGCGCCAACGTTTTGATGCCGATCTGAAAACAGTAGGTATTTTATCCCCTTCACTGCAAGCTGTTTGTAAGCCCCAGAAGTTCACAAGGGAAGTTTTTTAGGGCTGTGGCATTGTTTCTCCATGTCATATATAATTAAATCTAATTTGTGATATATGCATCTGCAGTGTTTGTATTTGGCAACATCTATCTGTCCTAACCTTACTCATGTCTTACCCATCCACCACTCTAATATCTGTTTTGCTCTAAACAGACAATTTGTTATGTGTATTGTATAATGTAAGTCACATATTTCAATGAGACAGACCTAGTCATGTTAAACTATGTATGTATGTAAGAGTTTAACATTGACCGATATAAAATAATTAAGTTTTCTTCTCAGATTACCTGGTACTGTATTTTCCCATTCGGACACATCGACGACGGCTCCCATTTGGTTGGATGACGTGCGCTGTACTGGGGACGAGCCCCATCTCGTTGCATGCCGCCACAGAGAAATAGGAGAAAACGACTGCTTCCATAATGAAGACGTCTTTATGAGTTGTAATATTTTGCATTTCACTATTTCACTTTGCTGTTGATGTTTGTCTTTATGATGTAGATACATATACAGGTGTTAAGTATGTCAATCAAAGCCAAGGCCGTTGTCCCTCATACCTTATATGTACTGTGTGATTCTGGGTACCTTAAGACTCAAGCGAAAGGGTGGAATTTGTTGTCAATGTTGTCGGGATGGCCGCCTTCAACCAGTGCATCGCTGGCGCGGCGTAATATAACTGAAATGAAATTAAGTACGACGTAAGACCTCCATCTAATAAACTTTGACAAATACATAAAAGCGGTCTGACAAATAAAATCTCTTCTGAGACATACAAACCCGTCCACGGTAGGACAGATGAAATCAATATCCCGGTACCAATGCATATTCTTGTAATTTAAAGGCTCTTCAGAACCGGAATTGAAGCTATACGGTGGGTTGGACGAGCGACGTGGAATAGTGGAGATAAAGGTTGGTCGACAAACAGGTGGTGTTTGTGGCGATGGATTTGATTCGAGGGCTGCAGATGTGGTTTGTCGACAGTTGGGCTTCACGGAGTGAGTAGTAATTTTTTTCATTGATTATCGTTTTGTTTTGAAACGTACCAAAAACGTACCATCGGTCGAAACTTCCATTTACATATCTGACGACAACGAAAAATACCTGAATTTGATATATGTCGACAAATGCATTTTAGAAGCCATCTTCCAGAGGATATCTTGACCAGTACGAACAAGCGACCGTCGTCACTTGAAATAGCCAACAAATAAATCGCAATATCATCACGCGACTAGAACAAAACAAGCCATGAAAACCGAACGTCAGTGGAATCAGTTTTCACTGTTTTTCCACCTACTGTTTCAACCAGCTGTATTTCCTAGATGAGGTGATTAGCTGTTACAAGGAAACTCTAAACTATGGTAGAAGGGCCGATTTCACTACAGGTGTCAGCAATTTCACAGGACGTTGATGTTTCCTGTAAATAAGATAGACATTCGTGTCATATTTTAAAGCTCGTCGATTTCACCTTTATGCACGTGAAACAATCGAAATGCAGGCCTTTATGGTAACGTCACAATGCATAAAAGTGTGACGTCATTTAAAAGTGCCACCATCACGACTTTTACGACAAAAATTCGAGACACCAATCTGTCTTTAAACTGATACATGCTTGAATAAGACGCCTCTTTGTTTAGTTTAGTTTTGTCTTGACTAATTTTTCAGAGAGCCAGCCAAAATTTCAACAACTTCTTTACGTTGGCCAACTTCAAAAATATGGTTGGACGATGTACAGTGTTTGGGTAATGAATCGCGTCTCTGGGATTGTGGACACGGCCCTTGGACAGTTAGCAATTGTTCTCGTTATGACCATGTGGTAGTGGAATGTAAGTATATTTAATATACAGCTATAATTGTTCCGAAGCCTAGACAAATTAACATATGACCGCTTTTTCTTTCACATGAAGTGCAGATTCTTTTCTATCATAATAACTGTTTTACATCAGAGATAGAAATAAAAGAATAGTTGGTACAGTATAATCAAAGCGTTTGAAGTGGCGATAGCTCAATGTTCAGGTTTTGAGTTGGTGTATGGACTTTCAAACGTGTGAATTTGTTTAAGTTCAATCAGATAAAGCATTATAAAATTATATTTGATTTATAACATTTCACTGTTATCGATTGGAATTGTATCTTATTTTTTTGGAATGGTGAACTACATGGTGTTATCCGAATTTGTAGCGCGAGTCTGACATCACACACCCAAAACCCTACTGTTGTAAAGACTTGGTCATATCACAAATAAACAGTAATACCCGTATGCTTTTTCACCAAAAAGTATAGTTTCGAACAACGAATTCGGGTTTTCGGCTCAAGTGTTAGGGTGCAAATTTACAGTAAAATTTTAAACCAACCTTTTAACAGAACTGAACAATCTATTGTTTTGATTTATGCATTAATTACTACTAATCTTATAGATATCCATAATTATTTTTGTTGGCACTAACTTGTAAAATTGTCACAACATCCGGAGCCATGTAATAGGCCGATGGGGCGGATGATAACCCAGACACAAAACTCTTAAACATTGAATTTGGGGTTGCAAGCGGCCTGTAACATTGCTCTTGATGTCTGAATTACTGCATTCTTGTAACCCGAATCCTTAAACATTGAGTTACACGAATAGATCAGGCATTAACAACTTCTTACTCTAGTGCCCTTTGGAATTAGGGCAAAAATGAAGTATGTTCCCATTGGTTGCACTGTGATTGTCCGGTCTTGTCTTTGTTTGTAGCAAGTGACTCTGGTAAGCCGTCATATGTGCGAAATGTCGGGCGTTATACCCAAGATAGCAAAGAATCAGTCATGAGATCAGTAAAATGTAAACTATATAGCTTTATACGTTTTCATTGTGACATAAAAACATCTCATTTTTAGTCATTACACTAGGACTATTTCTGTTTATATTTTGCTACCACAGGTCCAATGAGTAATGATTACACTCTACGTTTACAAGATGGGTTGCAGTCTGAGAATGGGACAAGTGGGAGACTGGAGATTCAACTGGGGGGAATATTTAAACAATTATGTGGGACTATTAATCAGAAAGCAGCAGAACTGGCTTGTCAGCAAATGGGATATCCAAGGTAATTAACTTTTTATTTGAACTTTGTCTTGGTGATCTGTGTTTTGTGATTGGCATTTATAATGTCATGGGTTTGTTGTCAGTTTTGTCAGCATGATATGAGGTTAGGTACATGCACAACGTTAAACCAAAACCTTATAGAGAAACACAAATGGCAGTTGCTATAAGAGCATTGTCTCAAAATATAATTGGTGACATATGAGAGATGAACCAGTTTAAAATTTGCTTCTTAAGTCTGATTGTCTGCTGTTTTGGATAGTGTTATTGTCAGTGTATCCAGGGACGTCTGCCACTCACCATGAGTACTACATATCCTGTGAGCTGTAACACTTGCCGATTATGAAGCTTGAGCTTATGGCAAGCGGTTTTATCACTTCTCCCTTTATTCTACCTATGTCGAATAAGGTGTGCTCTTATTTTACTTTTGTAAAATTCTTTTCCACATATGTGAAATTCTTTTTTACTTATGTTGAAAAGATTTTCCCTTATGTGAAAAGATTTTCACATATGTGAAAAAGATTTCCACTTATGTGAAAAAAAAATTCACATATGTACAATACAAATGTATTTTACATATCTAGAATTCTTTTCAATATATGTAGATTTTTTTCAACATATGTGAAATTCTTTTCCACATAAGTTGCATAGAACACCAAATCGTACCTATTTCACATATGTGGAAAAGAATTTTACTTATGTAAAATAAACTTTTATTTTATACATGTACAAAAGCGTTCCACTTTTCAAGAAACTGAGAAATAATTTCTCCCCCACAGCAAGGGGCTGTATCCAACCTTCATTTGTGCTGTTATCGTCTTGTGTAGACTTTCAAGACGAATGCAAATACAATAGGAATATATTCCAAATGCTGTACAAGTTTAGCATCAGCAGGGCACACTCCCATGGCAAGCCGTTTTATCACTTCTACCTTTATTCTACATATGTTGAATTCTTTTCCAGATATGTAAAATAAATGGCTTTATTCTACATATGTGGAAAAGAATTTCACATATGTGGAAAAGTATTTTACATATGTGGAAAAGAATTCAACATGCGTGGAAAAGAATATCACATATGCAAAATTCTTTTCTGCATATGTAAAATCAACTGTTTATTTTACATATGTTGAAAAGAATTTCACTTATGTAAAAAAGAATTCAAGATATGTGAAAAAGAATTCTACATATCTAAAATAAGCCCTTATTCAACATATGTGGAAATCTTTTTCACTTAAGTAAATAAAAAGGTGAGTGGAACTCTTTTGTGGATATCTGAAATAAAAGCATCCATGACCTCAATTACAGACTTCTCCCTCACAGCCTGTATCTAGCGGCAATGAGTTTAACCAAAAAGTCAAATCCAATCGGAAGGACATCCACCCTTTGCATTTCGCAAAGCATCTGTTATTTTCTAGCGAAAAGTAAACGAGCGAAACCACAATAGTTAAATAGGCCTTCAATTGCCACCGATTTTGTAGGAAGCTTTACTACCAGTACACGTCTAATCCGTCGGGGAAAATAAAATGATGTAGACTGCAATACAAGTACTGAATATAATATTCGCTCTTTGATTGTCATCTTAGTTGGCATGTTTCATAATAAAATGCATGGTTTTGTATTGTTGAGTGTAGGCTAAATCTAGTGTAGTTTTCGACTATGCACTCAATGGCCTATATATACAGAATTTACGTCAGTGTTCGCTGTGTTTCGTTGTTGTTGCAATCTTGGTACAGAGGATGATTTATTAAAATTTAATTGACTTGGGAGTGCTGAGGCTAAACTTGCACAGCATGTGGAATATATTCCTATCGTCTTTGCATTCGTCTTGAAAGTCTCTACACAAGACAATAGCAGCACAAATGAAGGTTGGATACGGTCCCTTGCTTCGGGGGAGAAATCATTTCTCATGTTGTTCGACAAGTGGAACTCTTTTGTACATATCTAAAATAAACGTTTATTTTACATAAGTGAAATACTTTCCACATATGTGAAATAGTTAGGTTTTGGTGTTTTACTTTATTTATGTGGAAAAGAATTTCACATATGTTGAAAAGAATTCTAGATATGTAAAATAAATTTTTATTTTACTTATGTGAAGTTCTATTTTACATAAGCCAAAACCTTTTCAACAGAAGTAAAAAAGAATTTCACTTATGTGAAAAAGAAGTGTACATAAGGAAAATAGAAGCAAAAGTTATTCGACTTATGTAGAATAAAGGTAGAAGTGATAAAACGGCTTGCTATATACGTGTAGTACTGCTCTCTACAAAATCGGTCGCAATGGAAGGCCTATTTAACTACTGTAGTTTCCCTCGTTTATTCTTCGCTAGGAAATAACAGATGCTTTGCGAAATGTCGAGGGTGGAGGTCCTTTCGATCGGATTTTACTTTTTGGACAAACTCATTGACGCTAGATACAGGCTGTGAGGGAGAAGTCTGTATTTGCGGCCGTGGGTGCTTTTATTTTACATATCTACAAAAGAGTTCAACTCATCTTTTTATTTTACATAAGTGAAAAAGATTTCCACAGATGTTGAATAAAGGCTTATTTTAGATATGTAGAATTCTTTTTCACATATGTTGAATTATTTTCCACAAATGTAAAATTCTTTTCCACATATGTGAAATTCTTTTCCACATATGTAGAATAAATAATTCATTTTACATATCTGGAAAAGAATTTCACATATGTGGAAAAGAATTCAACATATGTAGAATAAAGGTAGAAGTAAAAAAACAACTTGCCATAATGGTTGACGAAATACACAAAATTTTACGTTTTTTCATATTTCTGTGCAAATTCAGTGATTAAACTAGAATGTTATAAGCGGGCTTCGGCCTACGCAACAGAGCTCATGTGAGAAAATGTTTTCATTTACTGAAAATTCTCAGGCCCAACAAAATAGCACACTTCACGGCAAATCTTCGGTTGGCAGAAGTCTTAAAAAGTCTTGATGAATTACTTTTAAATGTTTACATATTCAGAATGTGTAGCGGGTAAATGGGGAGAGCACTGTCCGAATACGTGTAACTGTCTGGGAGGTGTGGGTTGTGACAAGATGTCCGGCTGGTGCCCTGGGGGAAAATGTGCTGCTGGTTTTAAAGGGAACACCTGTAATCAATGTAAGTGACCTTTTCATTCATTATAAAAACACAGGTATCTATCATAAGTCGCGGTAGGCGATAGTCAATGATTTTACAACTTTTTATTGTTATTTTACCAAGACCTGAGATTAATATAAGAGGGATTAGAAACTCAACAGACCGTGACTGCCTCAGGCAAAATATCAGCATTGGTGACATTTCACGAGACAAAAGACATCGACACGTTTCGATTTTACGTTATGCGAGTTTTTTTTTTATAAGTTTTGTATAGTTCTGTACCATTCTGATAGAATAACAGAGGCTACACATTTACAAGGGAAGCTTAGACATTGAATACAAAGTGAACGTAAAGGCTATGAACCCAAATTGCGATCATATTTAATAAAAACGGATTTATTTTACATATGTGGCCAGGGGTATGAACGTATGTGTTATTGGTAATCACATTCCTTTCGAGTTATGTCCCCCATATCGCTCAGGCAGGATTGATAGATGACGCAATCTACTGCAAGCTTCATACAACTTCCTCTTTCTCAGCCGATCGGACGCTATATAGATAGTTGTAGCTGTTGATGCTATAATGTAACCATTTGTCTATCAGTATAATGCTAATTGTATCAAGAAGCCGTCTGTTTGATCGATGTATGCTGATATAACAGTCCTCTCCGATGCCGGTTTACAAAACCGCTCCCATGATGAAAGCGTTGACCAGTGTGGTTAATAGTAACAGGTCAGACCATGAGGATTTAGATGTCAGCTCTACCCTTTTTTGTTGTACCTGTCTCCTGACCGTTCGCTATACTCAATGTGAATCCCACCTTGTATCTTCTATAACACATGAACAACAGCACCCCTCCATCATAAGAACTATGTTCCTATGTGTCAAGTTGCCTTAATTATGGAAATAAAGACCATCTTGGAATGTTCATTTGAACTGTGTACCATGGCAACAGAACCATGGTAACACATAGTTATTTTTTAAACTAGCCGTTGTTAAAAAACGATAACAAACAATGTGTTTTACTAAAGAAAATGAGTCTGAAGGTAAGCGAGTTTATGCAGAACATGTTGATTGACGAAATTAAACTGATTAAATGTGGGTAAATTTGTGACACTAAAGTAAACGATTAGAACTTTTATGGTGATCTTCATTATTTTAACGTTTAACTTACTAGTTATGTTCCTTACCTTCATTTCACAGAATTGTGTGCACGAATAGTATAGTATTTACTTTTTTAAGAATAATCTAACAATCGTAAAGACTGTTTTTATATTTCGCCGTTTTATTTCCACTCTTAGGTGAATTTTGCAACACATGTATATATATTATGCATCATATTTTTCGGCAGAACAGTAAATAAATACATTTTTTCTAAGACTAACAGAATAAACTATTTTGCATAAAAAGGGCATATTTGCTAACCCCTTTTCAAGTTGCTTCTTCTTTTACAACATTTACGCCAATTATTCAATTTTACATCAACGTATAAAATATTATATGAACCAAAAATCAGTCATACAGTTTTTTCCTGTTTGTCTTAACTTTATTGTATTAAAGGTAAAAAAAAATCACAAAAATGAGTCTAAATAAAGAAATCTCATGCTTATAAGTATTTCTAAAAAACGAAAAAGATATTAAAAATCTGAATGACTGTTTTCTTGTTTTATAAGTTGAGATAACGTTTGCAAAAAACAAAAGTTCTGTAGGTGTAATAACAACCGAGGAGTAGACATTGCCCCACGTTTGGTACACTCATAAATGAAAGCAGAGAAAACAGGTAAAATGTATTTCTGATGTATTTTACGATAGGTTTACATCCTTCATGCTAATTTTTTTAAACTAATTCTATTTTTCACAATTTGTTTATTATATCAAATTACACATTCTCATTCTATATGATTCGCAAATAATTATATATATATACCGGTATTGTGAAATATACCATTTTTTATATAAAATAGATAAAAGATGACCGTGTCAAGTTAGGGGAATTCCATTCAAACTGTGATCAATCTCTTAATAGACACTCCAATCAACCAATTGTCAGTGAGTGTAAATACATTGGCCACCAGGCATCCAATCCAATACACTTCTGATAGTGCCTCGGAAGACAACCGTGCCAAACCGTTGATACACGTATATGCACAGAGGGCAGACTGTTATTGTACTATATAGTAAAGTTTTATCATCAAAGTTAACAGTCTTCTAATTCAATTTTTTATCGCGTCTGCTCTACGATAAAGAT
The DNA here is from genome assembly GCA_031763545.1 of Mopalia muscosa. Taxonomy (NCBI): domain Eukaryota; kingdom Metazoa; phylum Mollusca; class Polyplacophora; order Chitonida; family Mopaliidae; genus Mopalia; species Mopalia muscosa. The sequence continues at coordinate 13,587 of JARFOD010006683.1, read as the reverse complement.
AACTACGTCAACTTTTAGAATGTGCAATAATAAAAAAAAGTCGCAAACTTTGAGCTGGGGGGGGGGGGGGGGTTAGTG
>JARFOD010006683.1:0-13499 GCA_031763545.1 Mopalia muscosa | reverse complement strand
CCCCCCCCCCCCCCCCCCCCCCCCCCCCCCCCCCCCCCCGAGAATCCTTAACTTAAACGTTTGTTTAAATCTGATTTGATTTGTATGTACGTCATGTCAGAAAATCAAGAAAGAATAAAACAATCTATTTAGACCTACTGTAGTTTAACTGCAGCAAACATTATCGATACGAAACTCCGTTTGATTTGGTCGTCTTGAACTATAGCAAGGGGTCTTCTGGAGAGATGGGAATGTGTCCTGCAAAACTAGAGGAATTGGTTTTCCAAATCTTGGGGAATGGGTGCTACGATCGATCGGAAAACGATCAGCGATTTTATTTATATACAATATTGATTTTCAATAACAACAGTATGGTATGCAATGGAAGAAACATTTTAAGAAATACAACTGAAGGTGAGAGACAAATACTATTTTAGGCGTATATAAAGTGACTTACATATAGCATAGAATGGATCAGCGTATAAACCTGCCTTATAGTTGATTCAAAGTGTGTCGACCCCGTAGACCCGTGTGTTATGACAATCTGCAACTTCTTCGAAGTCTAAACCCTTAGATACACAGTTGCAAGGCATAAAACACGGAATTGTTCCAATTATATCCACATGAAGGTAATCAACCCTCAAAATGACAGGTGTATATAATAAAATACCTACAATAGGATAGTTTACAAATGTCCGGGTATTTCCAAGTCAAGTTAAATCTCCTTACGGAGATATCTAGGCTAGGTTCAGAATTCAATAAAATATTAAACTGTCATATAGCCATTTGATAGGTTCACTTATAATTATATCCGTTGGGCTCGACTGGCTGATCACTGAGCAGTGACTGGCTTGTGACTGATGAAAAAACATACAATCGATCGTACTTCTATACGGAGATGCAGAAGTTTCCAGATATAATTTTACAAAAACATCTCATAGAACACTCTGGAAAACCTAATTTTAACCCTTCAAATGATTTCAAAACAATAAGAGAATGAATCTTCTGGAAAGTTATGGGGATTGTTCTTCTGTATTTATGGGAATGGCTTTTCTGTTGCCATACTAAGTGATCTTCAGGATCTGTGGTGAATATCTTTTCAGGAGCTATGTACAAGGGCTAAGTACCAACATTTCTGTATTTGTATCTGTGTCTTTTCATGAAAGGCTAATGGCAGCTCGTTTGAAACGTCGTAGCAATGATGTCCTTACTTTGTGTCAAATGGGGGCAGTAAGTCACGTTTAGTCATCTGCAACATTTCACGTAATTCACTCTACTAATGGGTACCTCATACATTCTAGTTTTTGCATTATCCAAAAGTTAGAAGATGGCATTTTCCCCTCCAATCCCACAGCTTTACTTCCCAGCAACAGAAAATATGGCTCTGAAGGAGGTCTGTTTGAAACATATAGCGACAGACATTTATCGAGGCACCCGGAAATGGAAAGACATTTACATGCCCTGTTAACTTTCCAACAAAACAAAGCTAGTACTTGTTGCCGTATTTTTTGTCCTATTATCAACTTCTCGTGTTATTCACAGCCATCCGTAATCTAAGTAAAATACTCTTCGCACAACTTAACAAATGGACTTGTTTTGAACATACTTGAACTAATCTTAAATACGGAAAACACGGAGAGCAAGCACATGCTGGCTAACATATATTTTGTTTTTCAGCTTGTGATCCGGGTGAATATGGACCAGACTGTAGTATGAAGTGTGGTTTTTGTTACTCTGGTGGGACCAGCTGTAATATAACAAATGGTCACTGTCCAGTTGGCGTCCACCCTTGTAAAAGCGGCTATCAAGGCCTTACGTGCCATGACGGTAAGATTTTACTCTTTGGCTGAGTGACTATTACTTTTGCTCTGGAGAGTGTATGCTTCTGGTCTTCACTCACCCTCACATATGGGATCGCAGGCTCGATTCCGACGAACCACATAAGACTGGTGTGCCGGAAACTAGCTGATGATTTCCTCTAGCACTCGGGCTTCCTGCCTTCATATGAATGAAATAACCCGAAGTACGTCGAAAAACCCACGTAATAAACCGTACAGCATAGGTTTGATAGTTTTTTTAATTAGTTTCGTCAGTTAAGCAAACACCGCCGAACTGATTGAAATCGTATAGATAATATTCAAAATTAGATTTGCATTATGAGGTTCGCTACAATAATGGCTCCGGACATAATTTGATTTTAGTGTGAATATGTAAATCTAATAAAAGTGTCTGCTAGTTACGTTAATTACAAGAGGTCAATGCTTACTTTCTATCAAAACTTAAATATTTGTATTTTATATATAGACCACATGACTGCTCCATAATTAATTAATTGTGGATATGGAACGTAGACCTTGGTTAAGTTTACTTATGAGTCAGTTTATGGAGTGAGTTTTATAAGGTTTCTACGTGGGTTTTCACAAAACACCTTTATATCAACCCAATTGTTATATTAAGTGAAATGAGCACGAGTAAGCCTATAGGCACTAATCAAACAAGCCAAGAATAAATGTAATACTGGTTTTATGTTGCAGAATGTCCAAATGGTAAATGGAACTATGAATGCTCGCAGAGCTGCGGAAACTGTCGTGAAGACACAGGTTGTAATAAAACATCTGGGATTTGTCCCCAAACCACGGAGAATCTGAAATGTCAGTCAGGATATTCGGAGTCTGATTTTTATTGTAAAACAGGTTGGTAGATTTCTAGATCATATTAATTTGACATGACGAATTTATATACCGGTATATGTTATGTTACCCTTATTAAACCCTTACAGCCTGTGTCATGTTCAGTATCTGATTAGGTCACATATATTACCGTTAATATTGCAGTTTGAACCCTAACCGATGGTTTTAAGACAACTTTCAATTTCAGTCTATCTATAAGACTCTTGGAGATTGCATTTACATCGATCCTTATAGATTAAAAAAGATAAATACGATACATGGTAACTGTCCTGCTGATACAAGTTCGCCAACAGTTGGCTACCAACGAATGCAAAACTATAGAAATTCACCTGGTTGCTAACAGCTGTTTATTCTCCAAAACCCTCAGCGTTCACGGGTTTTCTTTTCTGACCATTCTCAGCCAAACTTTCGTCGGTGAATACATCTGGTAGTCAACTAGACCGGTCGACTACTCACAAGACGTATTCAGTGTTCCGTATCTCTGATAGTCGACATCATGTAGCCTTAAACATAACAGCGCCCAAAATGTCTGAATCAAACCTATATTTTTTTCCTATGAAATCTGATGGTGATGAGGCAGCTCTTTAACTTCCAGTCGAGTATAAGCGAGAGAAACCCATCGGTTGTAATTATTGTATAAAACATGTTTTATTTCAGGGTGTGTGGAGGGGCAATGGGGAGATAACTGTGTCTTTAACTGCAGCGAGAACTGTGCTGGTTTCCCTTGTGTCAAAGAAAATGGAGGTTGTCCAGGAGGCTGTCACGTAGGGTTTACAGGCGACACATGTAATACGTGTAAGTTATGCAACAAAGCATTTTCTCACAAAAAGATATAAGCATAACGACATTACTAATTGCTTTTCATGTCGACGGAGGTGACATTATGTTTTAACTTAAAAGGTATTACTTTGCTCTAGCATGGTAAACGTTATTTACGCCATTTCAGCTTACATAACCTTTAGAAATAGCAGAACGCTACCATGATTCTGCCAATGTATAACAATTGCATGGCCTTACCCTGACTTAAACCATCTCGTTGTCTTTCTTTAACATTTGTGGATTAGAACTATCCATAAAAAGATCACTAAAAAGCCGTAGGAATATATGATGGGAGTACTGTTATGTTTACTAAACTAATTTAGCTACGGGTATCAGAACCGTATTATATACCGATATGGGCAAATCCTATTGGAATGATAACTTGAAGAGTTTCTCTGGCAAAGTGCCTGGATGTTTATGTAAATATTGCGCGTACGGGATAATTTCATACCCAATCAAATTCCTCACAATCATAATCCAGTCGAATCCGATATGAACTTTTCTCATCATAAAGCTTTGCATATAAAGTGCTGTAACATGTTGAGCCCCATAAGCGGTTTCAATTCAGTAATTTATAGGCGAAAAGATGGAACTGGAATTAGGATTCTTTGCAATTGTATTGTGTAAAAGTTATCCAAAACGTGAAGATCAAAATGTTTAGAGAAAAATAACAGAAATTCGTCGGAATTTTTTTTAAATGGATGAATTTGTAAGTATTAACAGGTGTGTGTTTTATCAGGTCTGAATTATTTCACAAGCTAGAAGAATTATGTTTATTTACGTTATATGTTTGTCAAATTCCTATACCCCGTACACAAATATTTTATCAGTGGGCTTCATATGTTTTAGGCAATGCAAGTATTTATACTGACTCAATTTTTTTTATTCGTTTGGCCATTTTCACTAATAGTGTTGATTATATGTTGCATGGGTTTTAATATATTTTGGCCTATTTTTATCTATCGCTTTCTGATTATGTTTGCATGGCTTTTAATATCATTTTCTTCTATTGCATCTTCTCCTATCCTGTATTCAGTATGCACGACTGGCTCGTGGGGATATAACTGTAACGAGACCTGTAGCCTGAATTGTTTGAACGGATTTGCATCCTGTAGTCGGCTGAACGGGTCTTGTCTAGAAGGATGTGTGAAGGGATTTGAGGGGGAACGATGTCAACTGTCTGGTATTATATATGCTTTGTTACAATGCTATATAAGAATTCTTTTGAATGGATTTTTTTACCGTAAATTTGCCATGATGTTATACATATATCAGATGCAGAGGAGAACATCTTTTAATGTCAAGGTCGTCTATAGGTCACCGAACTGAATCTTTTGATATTGTAAAATATGATTGTCAAACTATGACGTATCTGCTTGTTCGACTGACGTCACAGAGGTCATAGAAAAATGTTGCGTTTCATTTTAATTTAATTATATCAGATCCATACATAATCCGAATAAATTAATAATAATAAAAAAAACAGTTGGGATAAGATTTAACTTACTGGAAACATGTTACACTATTAGTTATCTTTAATTCCATATGTGTTTCAGTGGCAGGAACCACGGAACCTCAAGCAGGATCTCCACCTGCTGGTATCATTGGAGGCAGTGTGGCTGGTGTCGTTGGAGCTATACTCATCGTCGTCGTTGTTGTTGTTATATTCCGGTAAGCCTCAATCGTTATACTTTGTTCAGTTATTTTGACTGACCGAGTTTCAATACATTGTCAAATTTTTATTCGAAATTCATTTAACGGATGTCTGATAATTTCTTAGATTGCAAGGATTATTTTGGTGACGGATATTGGCTCAACACACCCAATTTGGCTCAGTGTCGATCCACTTTGAGTCAATGTGGCTCAATTTGATACCATTTCAGCACAATGTGGTGAAAATCAAGAAAAACAAGACATTTACCTACACATGCATTTTACACTGATCTTGATTATTATAACCTTCTTCCGTAGGATACCAATAACATCTCGAGATGAAAATCTAGTCGAAAAATTGTCTTTGAGATTCTATATGGGGCAAAAGAGGATTCATATGTTTTAATTTTTAAATCAACATCCCTGTGCCAGTGTGACTATTGGCATCCCTGTGCCAGTGTAAGTATTGGTATCCCTGTTGCCAGTGTGACTAATGTCAACAAAGTATGTACAGGTCCTATGATAGATAAATGTCCGCACTCTTGATTAGAAGGCTTTCGATGCCCATAAGACACTCTTTCCAAAGACTTAACCTCCAGACCGTACCAATGATTGACCGTGTCATATTAAATACTTTATACCACGATTATTGTTTCCAGGAGACGTAGACAACAGAAAGCGTCATCAACGAGCGTCTTGCGTTCTCAACAGAATGGACAAACTTCGAGACCACAAATACCTCTGAAACCAAATGGTGCAGTTTACCAGAATATGGAACTTGGTCCGAAACCTCAACCCAAGCCAAAGCCAGCCGGCGTAAATAAAGGTAACTGCTCTGCCGTATTGACGCCTTTGTTGTTCTCGTTTAGCATTATTGGCGCGTGCCATCATAACATAGTAGTAATTTTCGTATTGGAATTTTCTTGGACCAGCTATCAATTAAAGCCTCATTTGAAGGTGGTCCCCCAAGGCTCGTCCACTTTAATTGAAAAGTGTAACCATACATTATTTTAAGATATTTTGGGGTGATGAATAATGTGGTTGTTTTTATCGCAACATGTTTTGCGTCCTATGCTTAGCTGTCTCGTAAGTTACCAGTCACGTGATGAGGAGATTTCTTTCCCTGATTGGGCAATAGCGCCTTTACATTCACAGAACGATGTATGTCAATGCTGAAGTCAAGCCATTTTAACCAGTTGGTTTCTTGGCTGATCAGTAGATTAAGGACATGTTATCGCCAATGAAGAATAAATGCTGTTTATTTCGGTAAGGCAAAACCCTGATGGCAAACGATTGAGATAAATTCCATCCAAATACTCAATATTGAATGTCGGGAATCGGCGCCCTGCTGTAGCAGAAGATGGCCGAGTGACCACACGTGACTTCTTCCCGACATTGTCAACCCTCGATAAATCTGGTTATTGGTTCTGTAGCTTGTCGTGGGGGCTGTAATTCAGGATATCATAGAGACAGTTGCTTGATTACTCCTGGATTTTTAGATTTCTTGATATTGCACCCAAGGCTGTCTTGAAAATTCAGGATAGTCAAATGAAATTTAACCCGTCATGTGACAATCTTTGAATAAATCAGAGTTATAAAAAGTTTCTAGTGCTTCTACGAACGGTAGCCTAAACGTACAGGCAATCGACTTGTAGGTATATTCAGGGAAATTTACAAACATGAAATATTTAGGACAGTAAGCTCTTAATCATTTATGGTGTATGGATGAAAAATTTATTTTGTGATTTCTGACACAACGCTTCGATCTAGATGTTGAGAGCGTTTCCAAGAAATTATTATTCAATGAATAAGAGTTATGTGAACACGATTTAATCATCTCGATCTAAACGTTGTGCCTGGAAATATACCAGAAGTTGTCGTCCCTAAAGTCTTGGGTTATGTTGAATATATTATAGTCTCAATGCCTCTGAAAGACATTCGTAAATATTAGGTCGAAATGTGTAGCTCAGATTTCACTGATGAGACTGAATGTTGTAGGTCACGAGAACAAAGTATTACTGGAGGACGAGAACTCGACATCCAACACCTACATGAACGTTGACGTCACATCTGAATCAGTTGCTGTGGATAACTTCTGGGAGTATGTGGCAAGTAAGAAGGCTGACGATGAGTTCAAAGTGGAATTTGAGGTAAAATGCTTCTCAGAGTTCGCCCTACAGGCTCACAGTTCAATTTGTAGTAGCGACTGAAGGGTATTCCGCTCATTTGCGATGATTTGATAGGTCTAGTAAACAGATACAAAAATCGACGGGTCAGAACGCTGCTCATACGGTGAATCTGCCAAAATCGCATCAGGAGAATGCATCCTCAAAAAACAATAATTTGCCTTCATAGCACATTCTGATAAAAAAAAAAAAAAGGACTTAAAATGATCTTTATATCGAGGGCTGCAATGAATACATTCATATGAAAATCTGTAATCTGTTACATTAATATATTGTAAGGCCCATAAAACTATTACATATGTGTGACTGGTTAACTGGTTCATAGCGATGCTGATGCCGAGGGCGGCAATAAATTAACCCAAATGAAAATAATATTTTAAATTTGTTATATTAACAAATTGTAAGACCCGCGAGATGACTTGTTAACAAGCTCCTGATTCCATAAAGAACATAATTCTGTATTTTGAACACTTGGAAATCCACATCAAATAAATATAAGTTTTCGTTGTTGGTAGAAATTACCAGCTGGTCTTCAGATGAAACACGACGTTGCATCTCGTCAAGACAACAAGGCGAAAAACAGATATAGGAATCTGTTTGCATGTAAGTTTTACTTCATTGCGATATGACTCTTTTAGTTGACCGAGAAGCCATATTTACCAGAACAGCTCAGAATGTTCCCCCCAAAAAGTAAGGATATTGGGCTGTAATGACTTTATTTTTAGTGATAAGTTAATATGGATAGAAGGCCACCCGTCCAGAAAAGCTTCCTATAACATCAGTCTATTGCCAATTTCTGGGCGCCATAAAGTCTCTTTCACAATTATTTATATTTTTCACCATAAACATTTATCATGCTGTTCAGTGTAAATTAAAATGTGTATGTGTATTAGTAGTATAGAGTGGGCAGTTCATGTCACGTTTGCTATGACATAATAAGGAAGGGTTATGCGTTATCAAGTATAGTGGTGCGGGTTTTGGTTATGCTTTGTTAAGTATAGTGGACTGGGGTGTTATTTAATACGGTTGTGTAGCACCTTAGTAAATAATGTGTAAGGTTTGCTCTTTATTATGTACTATAGTGCGGGGAGAGCGTAGCTATTTCGCGAAATGTGGTGGACATCGCCTTGAAGTCATGGGACATCACAGGTTAACGGTTCTGGGAGTTGACTCTCTTTAAATAGAGAAAGGTGACGCGAGTCTTATATACTAGTACGGAGAGTGTGTTTATTGAGTCAACTGTTTAAAAACTGTTCATAGGTTAAATTAATTCTATAAATGACCGTGGCGGGCCATAGACAGTGTAAATGAGAGAGCCGGATGTCTAATCAGCCAATCGGTCAATATGTCATGCAAAAGCGACTATTGGCGTCATCAAGTTGAAACCACAACAATGATATCAGGAGTTTATTCCCTTAGCTACACATAGCCAAGATGACTGACACACTGTCTCAGCATGACTGAGCTGAAGTGGCACTGCACTACATGGCATGAACGAGTAAGGGGAGGCTTGTGGGATTGTAGGGGTTGAATGAAGTCTGACCAACTTCTTGTGGTGCTTTGCGGGCTGCGATGTAGGGTAGTCTCCGGTATTTAGGCTAGCATTTGCTATTACATAAAAAGGAATGGTTGTTACTTATCATGTTGTGCGAACCGGATAGGTAGCACATGACTACTGAATAAGGAAAGCTGTGGATGTCTTCTAGGGATGTGTTGTGCGCTGTGAAATCTCGCATGATTCGACGAAATTTGACGGGAGGTGGGTCGACAAGGATCGACGTGGATGTCTTGGAGTGCAACTTTAACTCGGTGACCTGATTATATCTAGCTGTAGCTGGAGTGGTTTTAAAAAAGTCGTGTAGCTCGTTCTGAGTAGCGTGGCCTTGCTCTGATATCAACTGCTTCCACACAGCATGAAAATTATGCCGATTTACTTTTCATCACTTATTAGGGTATAAATAAAACCAAATACCCCTATCATCGTATGGTTATAACATGGGCTGATGTCGTGACAAACATACATGGAGAGGATTCAACATCGGATTGAGATATTCCGAGTAGAAATTTCAAAGCACCGCTTAGCGGACGAATCAGTGAAGACCAAGACCGAGGTATGCTTAGAGCCGATAAGAAAAGTTATCTCCCTTAGCTAGCCATAACCAACATGTTTGACACAGTATCGCATCATGTGACAGCACGTTAATATCGGACGATGTTCCTCGTTTCTTTTAAGTCCCGGTCACAACCCGCCCTACTTGCCAGTGCGTGCTGTCTACTTGCAAAAAACGTGGGGAAAAGTTGAGGATCAGTACGTGGTGAGTACCGCCTCAGTACAGATTTGGGAGCATGCAGACAGGCCGTAGCAATTTTACTGCACAAGGAACTTTCGCTGCGTTACAGATTCACCCCTAGTACGGCCTCCCCGCCAAAAAGTAGGACAAAAAAAAACACGCACGCAAAGAAGCTTTCCAATGTGAGAACGATGACCAGTCGAGGACTTTTATTTCAAACAAGAAAAGCGGTGACGAAAGCGGAGATGGTAACCAAGATGACAACGATCCGCCCACTGATATCTGGAATGAAATAGTCAGCAGCGTTCTCGAAAGGTTTAAGGATAAATTATCGAAGCAGAAGGTCATGAATTCAATAATGCTCCCATGCCAGAAGCTTACGAAAACATCTTACCCGGCATTCGTAAAGCAATCCACGATGAAACCGGATCTTACACACCGAGAAATCTTGAAAATGAGGCGTCGTTTGGGAAAGCTGTTGGGCTTCACATCGGAGGAAGACTTGAGTAACGGTGATCGGATGAGACAAGATCTATTCCACGGAAGTTAATATTCGGAATGCCCCATGCAGATCACCGAAAACGAAGACAGATAAACCTCGGCTGCTCGATAAACTGATATGATACAGCCATTTTCGTCTTTTTCCATGTAATTCCACCACTAAGTTTACAAGTCAAAGGTCCTGCTTTGTTTTCGTTATCTTTATTATTACCCACTTAGTAGCCACGTCGCATGACGTCGTAAAACGCCGAAGTGCAATGTGTTAAAGCCGCATGACGCCTAAGAACGCCTTTGACCCGGCATCACGTCGTCCCCATACATGTAGGCGGCAATAGGTCCACCCCTTTCTTGTTCAGGAGTGCGATGCTACCCATCCGCTTTGCATCTCCCACAACCCCACCAGTCTCCTCTCCCCCTTTCATTTCATGTAGTCCGGTACCTTATCAGTTTAGCAGTCTGTGACCGTGTGTCAGCCATGTTGGTTGAGTGTAACTAAGAGAGTTAACTCCTCCTGATGTCATTGCTGTCCTTCCCACTTTGTGACACTTTATAATTTAACCCATAAAAACTGTTTAAACCGCTGACTCAAGTCGTACTGCTATATAAGACTTGCGTCCCCTATCTCTATTCAACAGAGCCAACTCCCCCGCTGCCTTGACGTCAACTGATGGCGTTACGTTACTTTATGACGCAACATGCGATGCTCTTGCCTTTATGTGAAAGCACTACGCTCTCCCCGTACCATAATAAAGAACAATCATTACTTATTAACTACTAAGGTGCTACACACCCGTTCATTAGTACTAAATAACGCACAGCCCTTACTTATATTATTCTAAGGAGCGGTCATCAACTCTTTAGTACTCAATAACACATAACCCTTACTTACCATGTAGAGGGCAATCATTGCTACACACCCGCTCCTTAGTACTAAATAACGCGCAGCCCTTTTTTATAATGTTCTAAGCAGCGGTCATCAACTCTTTAGTACTCAATAACGCATAACCCTTACTTATCATGTAGGGGTAATCATTGCCCTCTACATATAACGCACAAACTCTGTCTTACTATGTACTAAGGTGCCGGTTGGCTCCCACCCCACTACTTCATAACCCATGACCCTTCCGCTACTCTATACCTAATAACGCACAACCCTTAAAACCAGCACAACCGTATAGTGGAGCAGGCCCCCAGCGCTCCACTCAACTACACCAAAACCAGCAACACTATACTTAATAACGCATAACCATTCCTTGTTATGTAATAGCGAATGCTACCTGAGCTGCTCACTCTATACTGCCTATCTGTTCGTGTCGGGTGCATGCTGAATTATTGTTCTATTAAGCCCTATGCAAAGTCCCCATAACGCCTTAGACGATTCTGCTGTACGTTTTTAAAAGGTATCGTTGGCAGAGGGGAGTAGGGGTGAGCATTTTTTATATACCGGCAGTTTTAGTCATCATATTTGCTCTATTACATGAATTTTGTTTCGATAGGCCTTATTTGAATCTTTTGTACCTTTATGTTTCAGATGACCATTCTCGTGTTATTTTAAACACTTTGGAAGGCGAGGTGAACACAGATTACATCAACGCCTGTTTTATTAATGTAAGCTCATGCAGATATCATTGTGTAGCCACCAACTACCATATAGCTTTTCGGGAATTGCCAGAAGAGGGTTTACTTTAAAAAATCCACTTAAATGCCTCAGTTGGACGTCCCCAGTAGAAATCTTCACATAGACTTTGATCGATTCCTTACAAAGTTGTTTTTCAGACATCCAGTTAAGCATCTATAGGTTATGACATAACCAACTGCAGTCTGGTAATTTTAAAATGGTTGCATGACGTATTGAATTGATTTGCAGTGACCCTGTTCTGGTCATCCTCCGAGCAACAATCGCCTATTGTCAACCGGTAATAACAAAATGATTTGTTTTCAGTAAACGTACTTGTTTACTGGGAGTGTCAATGGTGGTTTCTGCCATGGATGGGATTTATATCCTACTCTGAAATACGATCAGATCACCTTAAGATAAAGAGTAAATCCTCTTAGATAACTTACAAACAGTTTCTCAATCATACACACTGGTTATATGTTGGTTTGATGATTTATTCAATTGTGTACATTTACAGTCTAGTATAACCCAGTGGTCTGGATAAACAGATGTGTTAATCATTGGGTCCAGCTATCCCACTGGAGCCGGTTGCTCGAAGGGCTATTAAATTTAATCAGCTATAAGATGAAGTCATATTGTAGGTATTCCTCTAGCCCGGTATAAGCTATTTAATCCGGTGTTTGAGGCTAATCTTCTTTCGAGCAACTGAACCCTAGGCCGGTTTTACGAAGTGCTATTTTTTTAAATCCTCTATTAGATGTCGCCACGCCATGTTGAAGGTTTACCTCTAACCCGGTATAAGCTATTTCATCCGGTGTTTGAGGCTAATCTTCTTTCGAGCAACTGGACCCTAAGACCGATAGCTTGAAACGTTATAAAATTTGATCTGCTATAAGATGACATCATGTCATGTAGAAGGTTTATCTCTTACCCGGTGTAATCGATTTAATCTGGTCTTTATTGGAGCAACCGAACTTTGTAAAACCAACGTGTTGATTGAGCCGCCCCTGTGGAGGTCTGTTTTAAGAACCATTCCGCTACACTGATTCTGATACATCTCTCCATATAATCTTGTCCAGTTAAACAATGTGATATATACACGGAGAAGAGTTATTAAATTTATATATATGTATATTACAGGGTTTTGACCAACCGAAGTTGTACATCGCATCACAAGGTAAGTAAGTTAGACAACGGACGAATGGATTTCGCATCATAATATGAGATTTAATGTTTGCTTGGGCGTTTTCGTCATACTAATGATTATTTTTCACTATAGTCTACTGGAAACGTGGGATTGAAATTAAAATCATGTGTAAATTAGCTGTATTGTATTATATTGCCGCTGTGTAGAACAAATACTGGTTTGCTAAGTACTGCCGGGTTCACGAAATGATATCTTTCGGTTCCAATGGAATTTCCGGTTAAGCAAATGGCACATACTTTAATCGGTCCTTTTTGAGTTTTGAGTTAAAGTCTTGACAGGGGATGACCATCAAAATGTTGAGTTACAGAGCCTGGAGTATTATAGGTGTTGTCAAGCTACCTTCAGAATGTAAACAACAGCCGAATACTTACCGAAATATCTGACCACTTTCCCCTTTTTCATTTTTTTCTGTACTCAACCTATCTCAATTTCTAAACCGTATACTCAATAATACTCTTACCGCAAATTAATACCTTCGCAAATTGATCAGTTTAAACAGGAGCTATCAGCTATTTCTTGGAACAATATTTTATCTACTAAAGATACAAACAATGC
>JARFOD010006682.1:0-42532 GCA_031763545.1 Mopalia muscosa | reverse complement strand
GTTTTTTGCTCGAAATTGAACGCAATTTTGTGCCGTTCTCCATAAGGCATTGAATTAAATGTTTGCAAAACTTCAACTTGTTGACTTCTTTCTTCTGAAAGTTATGACTTTGGGTGCAAGTGATCCTTAACTTTTTGTGAGTAGTTTAGTACCTCAGCTGAAAGTATTATGTTTGCCAGTTTGACTGGATTTAACGGTGTATACTTCAGGTTATTTCACTCACATCACAGGCCGTACATTAAAGATGTCCCAAAGAAGACGGTCGCATGTTGTTCCTTAGTTCCGAGACCACAAAGGGAAGTTATTGTGGCCTTCACGTTTGTTTTTGGTTTTGTAAAGTCCCTATCTTCCTTGGCGATCGTTAAAGAAAGGTATGTCTGTTTAATATAACGTTAAATAATGTCTACCGTGTATGCCCCCTTTGTGTAACAAATGCATTATATTGCATAACATAGGCTATATATATAAACCCCAGACAGTCCCCAGGTGTTCCGACGTGCCAAAAACATAAAATAAAAATAGGAATTGATGTAGATACATGTATAGCATGACTTTCAACCATCCATGCACACTCGTATGGATGGTGGTCATGGCAACGTTTATCGTATGTTAAGATCGCTTTTTGAAAAGGCCCCAGGTTACATAATACAACGAGAAGAATCTGATTGTTCTCTTAATGCACTTTCACGCCTATTATGAGAGCATTTTGTTTAACTGATGGTAAAAGACACATATGAGATATAGGGTTGGACCATCAAACCTCAACTAAGAACAAAATAATGCAGCATATCAAAGAGTATTGGAGTTGGCGTATATATTGGTATTATATATGGAATATTCTTTAGCACGGCGTCTACCATACTTCAAGCAGTCAATAAGTTGAAAATTGTTCATGGAAGTTGTTAACTAGTTGCTATACTCGGTCCTGGACTAAACGGAAGTAGATGGCCGAAACATTATAGTCAATTTTTAAGAGGAAATATTTTTTCTTTTTAATTTTATTGCAGCTGAACTTATCATTCCATTTATTTGAAAGTGGTGCTGCGTTTATTTTCCAAATTACATATTTTCTAAACGTTCAGCATGTTTTCTTTACATTACAAAGATATCACAGTAAATGTCCACTTAATACATCGCCAACTGATGATCTCCAGGTTGGGAATGTGTGTGCGAGTAAAATGGCTTAACAAGCTCTCTTGCAAGGTTTTTCCCACGACGTCATGCTTTTTAATATAAATTGTGGGTTAAACTAATGAGCTGTGAAGAATTTTGACGAAATAATCGAATACGGAAACAGAATAAAAACATTTGAACGAAACAATTATCTTTTTTTGAAGGATTTCTGGTATTTCTAGCTTCGCGTTTAGCGTGTAGTGTTTTGTCAAAGATGGCGGTGTCCATGTTTGGGTGTACCAAGAGTGAACCAAGAGGCCTGTTTTCTCTTCAATTGCAGGCAGCCATTTGTTTAGCTAACAAAGCATAACATAAGTAGTACACAAGAAATTATATTCCCCTTCTTTACAGTTTTTATATTCTACAGATTGGACTTAGACACTTCTCGTGGTCTGAGATATTCAAAGAACTCGCGAATCCTGATTACAAATCAAAATCTTGACAGACGAATCAACGGCGACAGGCGTGTCTGAATCTGGAAAGACTAATTTGATCCATGCAGACAATTTAATCTGCTAACTCTGATCAAGACAGGCTCCTGTGGTACAAACGCTACAACCCAATCTAATCTCTATTGAACAATTTACTCGTGATACACAAATTGAAGTCCGAGTGTGTTTCATCAGAGAATTCTCAATGATTCTACAATTACTTCCAAAGCGAATTGTGCCCATAGGCTGCTTATTGTTGTTCGCGTTGTTCACTACTATAACCGCTGTTACAACTTAATTTGAGGGCCATTCATTATGCCCATTATCACCACTCGAAATCCCTATAATCAGGATCGTTGTTGTGTTATCAATCACTTTCGTGTTGTGGAAACTTGTCTTCTTCAATCAAGACCTTTTTCATTATTAAACTCCTAGCTGTGCCAAATGAACGGAACCGTAGCAGCATCGCAGCCTACATATCTTGGGGCATATCCCAATTAATTACATTACGTCATGAGCCAAACTGTCATCGTTTGTCAATAACCTGTTGTATTAGTTTTCAAAGACCTATTACCCACGTCTTGAGTAAAAACAAATATCTGTTTGAGTCGTTGTGCGCTGAAGCATTTAAAACATTTATATAAAGATAAAATTCAACTTGTATAACAAAAATAGCATCAATTTGAAGTGTGATTTGATTTCTAGTACATACATGATTTCTGGGTCTGTACAAGTCTTCCATTTGTGTATGTAACTGGCCATCCGGCTATACTTTTTGGGGCTCCCTGTTATCCTGATGTCCTCAGTTCTACGGGGCAGCACGAGCCATTCAGTTTGTGATTACCTTGTATTGCGTCTTCCCACTTTCCTGTATTGTCATTGTTAGCAGGGGTGTATATTTTTCCTTATTCATTGGGCTTGCACGTTGTCATATGAGTGAAGTAACCTTAAGTACGACATTAAAAGCCAACCAAACACAAGCAATAAATGATGTGGATTGGTTGTTTGTTAGATTAATTGAACGTTAAATGTACAGGTTCGTGTTCCCTTGATGCTGAGTTAAAACAGCATGACTGTGCTCTCTTCACACTTCCGGCAGCCACTGGGCCTTCTGACTGGGTGACGTGGATTTGAACTAGGTCAGCCATGATAAGACATCTTTGTTCAGAAGTTAACCGAGCACTTACCTACGTAGACGGTCACTTAGTAAACCAATTCAAAAGCTTTCGCAAAAGTATATGTAATTATTAACGCTAGTTTGTTGATTTAAACCCTCTGACTATGAACAGTTTGCTTGGGGTATAGCTATCTGTCTTAACTTAGCATTGGAGGAAAATTAAATTTCCAGCTTCATCAAAACATTTCGCATTTAAGGGTTATGCCAGTGTCAATAATTGTTGGAAATACCACGGTCGTTGATACCTTCTACCCATGATAGCGGCGTAAAATCATTGTTGATTTGAGGGCCATTATTGATAAGCTTTAATAATATAATGACCGGATGACGCCATAGATTCTTTGTATGCGCATTTTTGTCGCTGCAGGGATATAACTCGAACTCTTGCCATGCAAAAAACTATATTATTTATTCATGCTTATATTCTACTCAGTCCTGTGGAGATACATATACAGCCACGACATAGGATATCAAGTTTCAAATAGATTAGAAGAGCTGCTGGCAAAAACATAAAATAATCTAATAGGCTAATACTACATATGGTAGGCCCCAAGGGTTTTGGATTAGTATGGATTACTGCAGATATGATTAAGGTCATTACAACGCTATACAAGGGTATCGAGATAAGAACTGTGTTACGGATTCCATGGAATTATGGATCTATCCAAAAACCCCATTATTATGCCATTGAAAAATATTATTCAACAACTTTTTGTTTCAAACTGCACTAGAAAAATGCATAGGCACTGGTTAAATTCATAGACCTATATCCTTAACTACATAAATAAGGTGGGCTGCATGGATTTATACATATATCCTAAATCCAGTTTTCAATGTAAATTTTCGTGAACAAATGAGCATATATTGCGATATACACTTTCACGTAATAACCTACATAACGATATTTCTGCAAGCCAAAAACAAACGAAACATGCAAAACCGTGAACATATCACCATCATGACATCACAAACAAAAGTATGCAGGAAAATGAAGAAGCCCATTTGATGATTGCTGAACATATTTCTATAATTCATATCATAAGAGTAAATAGGAGAATTAAGAAGCACATCCGATCATTGCTGAATTTATTTCTAGAATTAATATCATAAGAGCAAACAGGAGAATAAAAAGAATTTATTTCGAGCATTTATATCATGGGTAGGCTTAAATGTGTTTGTAGTTTCAAAATAGCTATAAAGATAAAATAAAAGAAAAAGGTAAACATCAATCCATTAACCAATGGATATTCATTCAACCAACTCTCTGCTTATAGAAAACAAACCGGTAGGAAAATTAAATTATTGGCAAAGCTATTGGACACGTTATGCAACCACCATATAGGCTTCCCTATTAATGAAAGACACGCACGAATGAGTTATTGGCATATCCTGTTAGTTTACTACCTCAACTTAAAAACTGAGTTCACTTAGGCCACGCAAATGTGTAGATTCTGATTTTATCATTGTTGTTTTTCATATCATTTCAAGGATTGAAAACTGTCTTGACATACCTACAATTCAGTACAATGCTGGTCTGGTTCAAATTTTGTTTTAAAAAAGGCACTTTTCTACAGCTTTAGGCAGAGGGTGGGAGGGTGCTCTTATCCCCGATATATAAAGTTATATGACCGATATGTACCTGCTACAATATATTTATTAGAAAACAAAAATAATAAAAGCATCTCGAAAAGAGCCTAGTCTAAAATTTGTTTTTGGTTTATTCAATATTTGTCCGTGTTTGGCGTGTTTTCCACGTCGTAATATAACCATACATGCTGTGATCGATAAGTTAAATAACGGTGTTTATGAAAATAGACTTTGATATTCATTATCAGTTACGTGTCAAACCCCAAAACAATAATAAAGACTTGTAGTTATTGGTTACACGTCGTGGAGTTAATTAACTTTTCGATTGAGACTGTTATCAGTCCAAAGCAATAATAAACGCCACGTTATAACTATTCGATTGAAAAGTGAACAAACGTTTTATACTCAGTTATGTTACTGTCTGATAAGAAAGGGCTATTTATTTCCAAGCTTAATTTAAGCCTAACTGTACTTAAATTATACTTAACTGTCAATAGAGTCGTCTGTGGTTGATAATAGTGGTTATACCTATATAACACTCTAGTGACTATGTTCCTCTCTTTTTGGAAAAACGAACTCAAATTCTTTGCTCCGGTATGGCAAACAACCTCGATGCTCTTTGGTTGCACATTTAAATCAAGTAACCTTCTAAGTACAGCGTATAAGACCGCTGATCACTCCAATGCAATAACAAATGTCACGTTATAAGACACATTTCAACTTAAAAATATAAAACGGTTCAGGAAACTTGTATTTACTTGATTGTATACATTATCTGTGACAGAATGTAGCATTTTCTTCTATATATTTATTAGTTTACAGATATTATTAGCAGTTTGTGAAAACGATATAAATAGTATAATTTCTAGGTACAATTCTGATTTACTCATTCGTATAAGTCGGACAGACGCCGGCGCCAAAGAAAATGCGATAATCACAATTATTGAAAAGCTCACACCGGTTATCACGGTTGGGCTGTTAGAAAATCAATTAATGAATGCCACTGTGAATTTCTGGTGAGTTCTTCCAGGAAGCCCAAGACTGTTTCCCTGTCTTGAGATGCACGAGTCCGCCAAATAGCTCATCCATCAGTTGTGATAACCTGTACTCGATGGTATCAAGATACGGCGAGGGAAACAGTTGAAGTGCTGTGCAATCTTTGGGTTTTTGTTGCACTATCGAGCGCCCACGTCTCCAAGCCAGAAGCTTTTTAGCGATTGGTTCAGGAAAGATAAGGAAGATTTATCACTGTAATCCAATTAAATGCTTCTGGTCACTTAAGTGTTGGAGAAGGGCAGAGTAGTCGGGTCAATCGGTGTGGTATAGTTTTATATCGACAGAAGACAGAGGTATGTGTTATGTCCAAGCTTCGCTCTAACTCCGTCTTAACTACCGGGCATCAACGATCAAAATTTAGCGAGTCGTATGTGTTCCCTGATCTAGTTTTTCCCTAACTCAGTTTAAACTATCGAGCATTAAAAAGAAGGTGAAAAATTCTTCACAGTGTTAAAACGGTTATAAAGATTGATGAGGGCCGAAAGCTCGTTGATGTATTGACGAAAATATCAACCCAACCCACATTTGAATCTAAAATAATGTACATCTTGGACAAGCAGTGTCAATGTCCAGAGTTTTACTAAAACCAATCAGGTGTGACGAAAATATTTTCCAATTTTGACACAATATGTTTCGGCAAATATAACTCGAATCTATCACATAAGAACGATTGAGTGATTTTCTACACGGGCTCTCGTTGAATAACCTCTATATAACATTTAAATTATTATGAACTTGATATGACTCTGTGTTAACCGAAAAATGACATCTCCCTTTGGAATTGATTCAGAGTCAAATGTCAGGGAATGGCGGCCAGTTGTGGGCTGTTTGATCTGCCGTAATTGGATTAAGTACATTTGGTTGAGGCTCGGCCAGATGTGCCAATAATGCGAGTTTACTTATAATGAGTTCCGTTGGGTTTGATACAGCATTTATTTCAATCGTTCAGCAACGTGTTAAAGGAATGAGATCTTTCAAGTGCCAGCAAACCAGTACGAGTTCCCGTTGATCCATCACGCAAAGGAGGTATCGTTCACTTTGTTGCGTGATCACAAGGTAATATCAGTAATCCCTTGCTCATAGTTTCCCCTTGCAGAACAAGCAATAGGATTCAGAAGAAAGCACTGCTGAACAGGCTTGCAAGCGCTGGCGATCTTGTTGAACAGACTTTTTGGGCTAGTTAATTTACAGTTCTAACTTATAAGGTTTGTTGTGCCATAGCGGTTTCTCGATTAAAATTAACGGCCTCTAATACATATTTCAGAGCAATTGAAAGTTTCTATTGGTTCGTTTTTGGTTGTTGTTAGCCAACTAAAATATGTGAGAGCCTATAATGTGCGAAAACAAGGGAGCATTCAACCGATTTGAACAGGAAAGTTCAAGAAGGTAGATAAATAGTGGTACTCGCCTCAAAATTGATTATAACATAACTTACAATAAGCTCAGCTCGTGGAGTGTTTTACCATCGACAAGCTAATGTCATCACGTCTGACTGACACGTGCCAATGCTTGTAGCACGTGCATTTGACGTGTTTATGCCGCAGATCGCAATATTCATATCCCTCTTAAACCATTCCATGCAGTACAATATAGTGTTTTGAAGAACGTTCCCCGGTGAATTCTAATTAAATTATTGCTTGGATTACTTTCCGCCAAGTGTATCGATTTTTAATATAGTGTATGAATAATAAGACTGCCTGGAACCATTCCAAACAGGATCGTAAATTCAATTCTTCGACATCCCCACGAAGGCCAAGCGATACTGTGTACTTATGTTCACAATTTTAATAGAGGTATAGATTCCCATGTCCCTGTTCATTACAAAGATTCATGTAACGTGAATATTTTACTTTTATTGAGTGTTATTACATTAAATTGCACACCAAATTCTAACCATGCTTTGTTTCTCTACTCATGGGAGTATGCCAATTGGTGTTTGTTTTAATGTAGTTGTGAGCTCAGTCATCCATTCTAGTATTCAGAATAATATACCCACAACTCGTTGGCGGAGAATTAACAAAGTCTATCAAAATTGAATTTGTAATTTCAAACACTTGTAGATTTATTCGAAGCACATGATCTAGCTCTGACATGCTGCTACTGTAAGTACCTGTATGTCTGTCAGAGGACGAGCCTTTGCTACAAATAGACTATTTTACTCAGCAAGTGTTTTAAATTACAATTCAATTTTGTAAACAAAAATAGATAAGCCTTATTAATTCTGTGTCAAGAATCTGTCAAAGTCAAAAGCTAAATAACTTGATGAAGACTAAGACTCTATTCATAATGTTAAAGTGATGGACATATTTAGATTACACACGAAGGAGATTGTGTTTATGTTTTCGTAACAGCAGGCTGATTTTTGACGCCTTGTTTCAACGGTAACAAAACAGTTGAACCAACACCAAGTCGGCCATTCCGCAACATGCTACCAGGTGGAAGGACTTAAATTTTTGTTTATACTTTGTAACGCCATCGGGTCGCTGCAGTCTACCATTAATGAGTTGCATATTACGTTGGCTTCTTCATCTTTCATATTTGATGAACTAGAAGTATGGAACGGCCTGTCTGGTAGTGTAGACGGCATTGTATGTATGACCCAGGATATAGATGACGTGGAGTGTCAGATGTGGGGCATCGGTAAGCAAAATTCCCTGCATTCCGCTGGTTAGATTGCAGTCGGTCAAAGTCGTTGGCAATTCATTAGTTTGCTTTGCTTCGCTACTCATTGTCTGCTTTTTGGCTAAAATCATGATCGTTGCTATGTTGTCTCCTTATTGCGTTGTTTATATATTATGTTCTTCGCATTATTTATCAGTATTATTTTTGTATATCTAATCGCTTCGAATAACATTTCTATACACAAGTGAATAATTATATTTTACTCAAAGTCAGACGTTTACTGGCCCTTTCTGACAGTAGACCATCACTGCACATTTTGACTCAAAAATGCCTATGGTATGTTGTTAAACCGGTTAACCGCATTGCCGCGGAAACCGTTTAACTTGACGGTTTCGATGTTTTTTGTTGTTTGCCTGAGCTGTCTATCAATCCAAGCACAATTCATAATTTATGTTGGTTGAGTGACCAAAGCTTTAGGCCACGGATGGAATGATTGATTGATTGATTGACGCAGGGCTTAATGGTATCTCACTTTATATACATGCAGTATGTATTCTAACTGTTAGCAGTAACACTTACACAACCATAACAATGTGTTGTGTTGTCCTAGGAAACAACAGTATTGCTCCTCCAGTCGAAGTAACGAGCGTGTGATTACTGCTTGAAACACACTGCTAATAGCCAGAGGGTCAACCCTAAACGGGTAATATTGAAAAGTATTGGTATAGCCTAGCCAAGTCCACACGAGAGGAGTAGGTATATTCCTACACAATAAACCGTATTGCTTGCTGGGGAGTTATAAACCTAACCCATGCGGAATATATTGTTGGTTACATATTTTTAACAATACTTTATACATCTTATTAATGCTCATTCCTTCTTTAGAGATGTGTGTAGGTAACCCACACAAGTCGATATTAAGAATTATTATCAAACTTGTGTCTGTGAGTTTATCTAGAACATAAGATGATTCATCGAGTTTTATTAATCTACATCCCTGTGCACGTGGGATTGCTTTTTAGAAATATATTAAATGTGACAAGTCGGCCGTAACTATCCTCATTACACACTTATTTTAGTAAACATGACCGATGATTCGCTACTAAAAGTCACAATTACCTATTTTTAGCGACAGTATACATCACTAATAAAATCTAATTTGTCTTTTTTTGTTTTTTTGCATCCCACTTAGAGCCAGTTGGGAATACGTCTGCATCCCCGCACAGCCCATCTAGCTGACGCCCTAACATTTCATACCATAGTTACGTAGAAAAGTTTTTAAAATGTTTGGGATAACAGCTGATGTATTGGTCACCCATCCTTACTAATTATATCATTATTAGGATACCACTAAGGCTGACTCTTACAAAGCCAGATTCGCCATATGAAAAAAACCCTACACGTACTGTAAGCCGATTGGACAATTACGAGGTTATATGCCCGGAAGGTGCGTCAATACAAACCAGTTCACAGTCCACATTATATTGCGGGCTGTTACTAGATAAATCATATAAATGGAAAGTGTGCAAATATTAAATATCAGGAAGATGATCAAATGGTACTTGATTAAAAATTCAGTCCACTTACACAAACGTATTGAAATCAGATCGCATTTGGTTAATGCCTCAGCGGATTATGGTATTATTCTCTTTGGGTATAAAGTGGTTTCTCTGGCACAATACTGATTGCGGTAACATATGTATTTGCACGACCTAGACCGGGGTTGGACGGGTTAAAAGGCGAGTCGACAGGCTATTCAAGAGGCTTTGTTTACGTGGGCAGATATGTTCACAGTACTGCTTTTGCTTCTTGGTGTGATCGATGGATGGGATTGTGTTATCTGTTCGTGTACACACCAACAGTGACCAGTCTATCAAACATCATTAAGGCTGTCTGCTGGATGCTGTTCTCCGGGCAAATATAGTTTTCTCTTGGGACCTGGTGGGCATCGCTAACGAATACACTATTTGAGACAGACCATTCCTCGTTAAACCCCGTTTATACATTGCAATGAAGTGGAATCGTTAAACTATAGCTTGTGTAACCGGAAATCAGCGATGGTATACCTATACAATACCTTAGCAAATGACATTGTATTAATAATTTTCACCCTAGGAGACCTTGGTCATGTCGTCGTCACCAATCCATTATTGGGGGTCAAAGTGATTCCAGCGGGCACCAGATCGCTTGTCTCATGGCACACATTCTCAATCATTAATCATCCAATATTCAGTGGCCGAAATCAATTATTCTCCGCTTTTTCTAGGCACCAAAGCATACATTAATTTCAAACTAGCTTTGGCTAGCGAGGAGCTGCATCCCAATTCGACATAGCCATTAGAGTAATGAACTGCTGAGTGGGCGATAGCCAAGTGCCAAGAGTTGCCATTTCTAATCATAAAGGCCGGGAACTTTTCCACCCAAAAGACCCATCACTGGTTGCCTTGAGAGTTTTAAAAGCTCAGACATTGACGAGCGAAAGGAAAAAGGTGTCACATTCAATCAGTCGTCGCCGCAAACTGAGTACATAAACAATGTTCAAGTCACACAATAAGGCAAGTTTGACATGCAAGTGTTTGAATGTACTCCCAAACTGCTATATCTAACAAATCTGTTCAATTATAGCGCTTTGTTCTATTTTATCATAAAGCCAAATGACGGAATAGTTGCATGTGTCCAGATATAATCGAATACTGTACGTATATTATCCGAGTATATATTTCTTTCTAGAAAAATCAATAAATTCTGTCCGTACTTGTGACTCAATACTTGTTTCATTGCTTTTGCTTGGTATAGATTTCTATGAGCGCACGCAACTCACACTGATATATTTTACTAGCATCTAGTCACAAAGCAATCCCCACAGATGAAACGCACGATTGTAACACGATGACGCAATATACCGGGGTTTACGGTAAATTGCTGCTGATTTAATCATATAACGTGGTCAATGCTAGTTCTATGTTTTTTGCATATACAGTTCTATATCATATGTCTACAATAAAACCTTCCAATGAGATTGCGGTTTCTCTTTGAAACCATATATTACTTTAAATTGATCTAACTGACGGTTTCTGTAAAATATAATTTCTTACCTGGCTCAGTGCATTCTTCAGAAGGTTGTGTATAATTTAAGCCTCCCAGAATCGGTATCAAATGTGGAAAGAATGATTTTGGAACAGAAACATTTGTCGTCACAATTTTAGCAGCCGTGGTAACAATTCCAGCTGCGGCAGTCACCACCATTGTTGCGTTTGTACTCATTGTCGTTGTTGCATTGAACACAGGCGTTACCGTTGTCAAACTTCTGACCGTTGTCTCACTCATATCTGCGGTAAAATTCTCCACGATTAATCCCGTGATTTTATCCAGAAGGCTTGTCGTTACCGCAGCCATATCAATCCTCTTTGAGAGAACTTGACGGATTAAAACTATAAAAAGGTGTCAAGATATAACACCGTTAAGAGTAGAGAAGCTTTACATGAGCCCCCGTGATCCTTGACAAATTTACCCAGAGGCGTTGCTGTCCATGGACCACTTACATTCTCCCCCTGTGACAAGAAGTCCAAGGCTCCCTAGTCCAAGTCGTCTGGCTTAAGCGTGAGAAGCAAGTTCCTGGACTGAGTGGAAAGGCTCAGGGTCGCCTACGCATTCCTGCCGGTGTATTTTATGTTCCCGCTAGACAATAGACGCCCGTGTTCTATCGAGGGGTTCGCCAACTCTCCTAGTACTTTAGTGTACTGTCAAAGCTCCAGTGGATTACCTAGAGTAAAGACTGATCGATAAGCAGAGAGCGGATAAAACTGCCGGTCACCTGGGAATCCACCACAACGCCAAAGCTGCGAAAACCTTGAAATATGTCAAAAGAGTTTATCGTTTGGCATTGGGCTGGTGCCTTTACAACTCGCCCAACCCAATCGCGCTCCCCAATCGAACAAAATGTCGAGACGTGACTTGATGTTAAGCAAGTCTTAATTACGTTCATTTAGTTACATTAGGTTTGGTAAAATTGGAAAGCACCAGGCGCTGGCAATCGATTCCTGGTCTTGAAATGAAGCGAAGTCATCTGACCTTTTGGTACGGAATGTATTTGCCTACGCCGACTCATTATATAAAACAAATAACAAATATCATTTCCCAATCACAATAATGAGCATCGGGCAATATTTGAATACAAAACATCTTCAAGAGCTCTCACAGTTGATTTTGCTCTAACCTGGGAAACGATAAACGAATCTTTCTTGGATGCGAATACATTCTATCAGATTTCTTATACATGTTGATGTAAGTATAATAACAACGTATAAATTTGTTTCAAGTAAAACGCTTTATTGCAGAAAAATCGATAAACAATTTCTAACATTGATAATAAGCTTTGCCTATAAGTATACAGGACACAGCGAGCTCTTAGAAACAACGTATTACTGCAACCCTGTTATAAATAGCAACTTGAAACGTCTTGGAGTTCAATTATAAAATCCGGTAAATTAGCTTTCATTATCATTCTGTTCCAAAACCCGTAAAATTAGCTTCCATTATTATTCTATCTCAAGTCCGGTAAATTAAAGGGTGGATTTGTATTATCTCAAATTTTAGTTAAAATAGCTTTCATTATTCTTTTATCTTAAACCCGGTAAATGTCGTCCATATCTCTTCTTCTACAAATCCGGTGAATATGGTCCATAATTAGCCTGTATCGTCGATTATTCCTCTCAAAATACAGTAAACTACCATCCATGATTATTGCGTCTGAAAACCGGTAAATAAGAATCCATTATTTTCTGTCTCAAAACCCGGTATATTCGAGTTCATTACTATTCTGTCTCTGAACTGGGTAGGTGTAAGTGAATAACTTGATACGCAGAAAACTAAACATGCTAAACATGAAAGAAGCAACTTCAGGGTTCAGTTTAAATTTGATGAAGTAACAAATTATTTGGTTATTCGCCAGTGCGATTATATAAACAGATAACTTAAATCATAAAAAATTTGAATTAACCGTAACAAACATTATCCACAAACTCGTGTCTTTTAAGAACAGGAATTCAATTTTGATTGTTAGTATGTCAAGAATAAGGAGTTGTATAAGTGAGATTGAAAACTGTTGAAAAATTCATCACGATGTCTCATTTTAAATCTAACTGACATGAGAGGGAATTCGATTGTGACACTTATGCGTCAAAGGAATGGATTTTCTCATTTTGACCCAGGTGGTTTGTGGATGTTAAATGCTGACATTTCAGTTGAGGCAGTTAAAACTTGTCAAAGTCATTTGCCGAAAGTATACACTCAAGATTCTAGCTTCGTTGGGAATTCCAATTCCATTATTCAAGAAGTTCACAATGCCACATAGATGATCTAGGTGCAAGATCAAAATGGTATGGTTGAAATTCTGGTTGTCATGGAAACCAATCGATAAAAAGCGGACTGGCTAACTTAACAGGTAATACAAACGGTGAATTTGGAGTGGAATGTAGAAGACTTTCTCTTTGCAACTCTTTGAAGATATTTATATGTGTAATAGTCTGTGTTCTGCAACATTTAGGCATGGCTTAGTTATATTGTACAGAGAAAGCTAGCCCTTTACGTTGAGCATTCCTGCAAATCGCTTCAAAGGGTTCTCATAAAATCAATACAAAGGCTCATTTTATTTGCATTCCTCAATTCCTCCTGACATCGGCCAACGTTCAAATGATGTCGTCTGGAAACTAGCTTTCACATAATTGCTATTTTATGAGGCTGGACCGCGACGGGATTCAGGACCGATAAAAAAAGGTGTTCTTGCGGAAACGTCTGGTTCACAAAGCTAACGGATTTATTGATATTTTTTGGTTTTGTTTTGTTTCTATTCTGTTTTGTTTGTTTTTCTTTTTTTTGTTTGTTCGGTAAGTAAAATATGCACATTATACAAAACACAACCAATACTTGTTTTAATACATTAATATCCATTTTCACATAATTTCAATATTGAAGTATTTTAACAAAATACATACTTCGTTATTAAATTACTAGCTAAAAAAATATAATAAAACATTGTATGAGGATGAAACCATTCACGATGAAAAGATTCTTGTTTGTTTCAGCATGGACATATGACCTTGATTCTATTTCAGATAATATACTATTGACTAATGAAATGTTTACCGACACGGTTTGCCTATCTGATAGTGAATACTATTGTGAAAGGTTTTAATAGGTTACAAAGTGTTGAACAACACCACACAGTATATAAACAGTAGGCACGACCATACTCGCTAATTAACAAATTATACTTAATGTAAAGATAAAGGTCATTTTTGTGTTTGTTACCACCTGTATATTCAAGAAGTGGGTCACATTGATTTTGTGATGTCATTTTGTGTTGACTGTAGCGTCGATGGCGGTTACCGTAAACTATGGATTGGACTGGCATGCCGTCATATAGGAAAATAATCTGAAGTATGGTTTTACTCCCTAACCTAAAAAAAACGCAAATCCTTCATCCTTTGTGCTGACAAGGTGTCAAATGAGCCACAATAACATTTTACAAATGTCCGATGTAAAAACCCAACCGTAATATAAGGTGGGATGAAATAGACTCATTAAGCCAAGCTATAAGACTATCTTTTTGCACATGTGAGGATGTTAACAGACTTCCAGGCAATATAAATTCAAATTTATTTGCGAAACAAACTGATGGCTCTGCTATAAGATCGATAACGATCAAAGATACTTGAGAATTGGCAAACATGCCATTTGTACCCATGCCAGGAACTATACGTATCACAGTAGATATCTGCAACATTATTACTATTATTATAAAGAAAAACTCGGAAAAACAAGACAACTTGGCGTGTGCTATTTGAGCCCACATCTCGTGGCTAAGAGATCCCGCAGTTTACTACTATCAAATCTAGTAGTTTGTTTGAATACCTTATGGCTTCATTGAAGTTATGTAAAATCATACATTTTTTTTAATAGGTTTTGAAGACAACTAAAAGGGAGCCAAATATACATTTCTCTCACTGAACTTAAAAAAATTGATTTCTGAGACAAGCAAAAGTTTATTATTAAAACAATGTCAGACCAAGGTTACTTTCTCTGGCAAAACTTTACAGTTCTATGTAAAAAGTATATCACGGCCGAATACTGCATGTTATATAAGCAATTTCAGTTTATATGGAGATGTGTAACGGTTTTGAGGTACATAAGTAGATGAAAATGGTTGTAAGATTCTCTTAAATTGACAGTAGGTCGTCCATACCAACTCGAGATTGTTCAATTCTCCCAAACGTACATCTGGAATAAGACGATTCATCGGTTTGTAATTATGTGGTCTACGTGCCAGACTGCCAGCGGGATTTATCTTTTAAAAAATTGTTTTACCCAGATTGACTGCTACTCTACAATAACGTCTAACATGGCAATGGGATTTGGACTCTCATGTCAAACCCTGAAAAGAAAGAGTCTTTTGCTCCTAAATGATTGCTAACAAATGGAATGGAATTTTAAAGAATATAAACTTTACTATAACCTACTATTAAGTAAACTAATCGCCTACTCCTGTAAATCAATACAAAATTCACATGTCCATAATTAAGTTGTTAATCTCTCAAAGTACAATGTTCCAGAATCGAAATAAAAATTCACATGTCCATAATTTAGTTATGTCAAACTTTCAAGGTACAAAGTTCAAGAACGGAATATTTCATTAAACAAAACATAAATAACCTACTATTAAAGTAATAAATCGCTTACTCCTGTAAATCAATGCAATATTCACATGCAGCTTAAGCCTGTGAAGGCGAACCGATACATTTTTCTAATTTTTACAGTCAATCTTCCACACATATGTGAAACGATCTCTAAGAGAGTCGCAAACACAATTTCAATTCCATATAATGGGGAAAAACTGTTCGTTTTGAGACAGACAGACCGATGGATAGGTATGCATGTAACGTCTGCGAGGTTGGAATTAAGTGTGCAGTTCACAATTCGAAGGGAGCAGTCAATATTTGCCGCATGTACCCTCAATCACAGGAGACACTGATGAAAGACACAAAACATGGGGTGATTGCGTTAGATCTCAATATAGCGACAAACAAAACATGGGCAGCGTTTTTGAGATCTGATTTTAATTAGATTGCAAGGTAGCTAGTATATATTATTGGTGATTTTTAATGAAATGAGAAATGGCCAGGATGAATATGGAGTTATAACAGTGGGATGAATTGAAGTAAGTATATTTTTAATCTTGTTTTTAAAAGTGATGTCGATTCAATAACCTCAATAGATATTTGCAATTTGTTGCCGCTTTATAAATCATACCAAGGGAATAGAAAACTAGATCTTAATTTTTCCCGGCTGAGCATATTGTTGCAACAATTTTCTGTACCTTTACATTTATAACGTAAGACTTCGATTCATTTTTGTTTCTCAATAAAAATGAAATCCTTTATACATAACACCTCCTGAGTATTAAGGACTACTCAAGTTTCTTTTTATGAAGATCAAACTTCCAATGATCGATTAACTATGGGTGAGTTTAGAGATGTTGTTTGATTACAAATTAGTGCAAATTATTTGACAAAAAACAACATATGTTTGTCGTCTTGTTATAATAAGTTTGAATTGATTAAATATTTCCAAATTATTACACAAATTTTAACCAAGAAAGTATGAAGTCAAGTGTAGAGGAAAGGCTGTGCCGGCTATCAAAAACAATAAAAGTTAAAAGATGTTTTAATCAGGAAAAGGGTGTTGTTGTTGTTCGTCGGGAGGTGGCTGAGACAATTTTTTGTTTTGTATAAATAACTCGATTCGCCTCCTCAGATAGGTAACACAGGTGATGCTCCCGTACTAATTGTCTCGCCTCTGGTCGGGCAATTAGCGTGAATTATTAAAGTGTGAATGGCGGAATAAGGGTCGCTGATTAACCAATAAGTTAATTAGTAATCAGATGATGTTGATGAAAAGCGTTCCTCGCACACTAGATCAGAGCCGAGATTAACACGAGAAAATCAATAAGGCAAGGATCAGGTATCAATGTTTCAAAATGTACCAATATCGTGTGAGTATTTGGTTCATTTGTATAGCCGGTAATATGGCAAGTAAGTTTTGATCTCTTCTACACAGTTCTGGCTGAGTTTGTTTGAAACGTCGCAATGCTGTCTTTACTTAGCACTGGAGGAAAATTAACTTCA
Source organism: Mopalia muscosa (assembly GCA_031763545.1). NCBI lineage: Eukaryota > Metazoa > Mollusca > Polyplacophora > Chitonida > Mopaliidae > Mopalia > Mopalia muscosa. The sequence continues at coordinate 25,304 of JARFOD010006682.1, read as the reverse complement.
GCCTTAATGGAAACGCTTCACATCTTAGTTATGCTAGTGTCTTCAGTATTTTCATTACGTTAACATTCGTTATTTTATATCCTACCCAAACATAGTTCTTTACCTTAACAGCAGATCCAAGTATGGTTCCTTATGTTAACATCAGGTCCAAGTATAGTTCCTTATGTAAACATCCGGACCAAATTAAGTTCCTTGTGTTTACATTAGATCCAGATATAGTTCCTTGTGTTAACATCAGGTCAAAGTATATTTCCTTAATTTAGTTAAGATCCAGCTATAGTTCCTTATGTTAACATCTGATCCAAGTATGGTTCCTTACCTTAACATAAGATCCAAGTGTGTTTCCTTACGTTAACATCAGATCCAAGTATAGTTCCTTATGTTAACATCAGATCCAAGTATAGTTCCTTATGTTAACATCAGATCAAAATTAAGTTCCTTGTGTTAACATCATATCCAGATAAAGTTCCTTGTTTTGACATCAGGTCAAAGCATATTTCCTTAATTTCATATATAAATATTTTATCTTACAGCTAGCTGGATGATTACAGCAAATTACTAAAAAGCTAATGACGAATTAGTATGTCATTTAACTGATAAGGTTATTAGTAACCAGATGATGCAGATGAAAAACAAGCCTCAGCAGCTGGGCCACGTCTGACGTAAACAATAGCCAATCAATTATGTAAGCTTCACACATCACTCTTTCAATTTGGACACATTTTATGTAAATATGTATGTCATATTAAGCACTTTATGGCGTAAGCATACACTCTAAGAAAAATATGGCTGTAATAAAACCATTTAAGGTTCTTCAATAATGGCTGTGGTGATACCCTTTTAAGTTCTGTATGGAACCCTTATAGCAACTGTTCCATGAATTTTTCCCTATATGATTATACCAAAGAACCGTTTTTGTCCTTATGGTTCAACTAAGAACCATCCTGATTCCGTTTAGAACCATCCTCACAGAACCATGATTTCTAAGAGTGTAATTAATAATGTTAAAGCCATACTCCGTGTATACTGGACTATTTTGCACTCATAATTTTTTTTAAATACGAAAGGCCATTTAAATACAAACATATATCAAAATTCTATGCTATGTTTTAACATAAAGGTATACAGAATGGTATGAAAATAATAGGAAAGTTTTTACGCATAAATTTATTCTCGGGTTGGCAGGTCTGACATTACATGTAAATATTTAATTCAATAAAAAAAAAACTTTTGAAAATAATTATACACCAGTATATCCACTGAATGTCAACCTCTTAAAGGGATTCCCCTGATTTACGGCTTTTTGATTGGTCGTGAAAAATGTCGACCAATCCAAATGCTGCATATAAGTGGAATCCCCTTAGTTCGTAAATACAAATCTTTCCGTGAGAATACACCTTAACCAACTATGCAATTTTCAACAACAGGCACAAGAAAGATAACTTCGAACTTGATTATTTAGTTAGGTAATCATCACATCATGATGTTTTAATACATTAACAATGCATCTGGATATTTCATGACGTTAATATTGCATTTGCGAAATTCATCACATTAAATCCGCAACACATCTCATAAACTATATATTTAATAATGACATTGGAAAAATTTGGTTGTATTCACGATACATGTGCAAGTTGTATTGCATCAAGGAAATATTATTATATTACAAAATTATTTCAGAAAATAAAATTTGTCTGTTAGTTTGGGTCATTGGGATTAAACACCGTACTTAGGGTTATTCCGCTCAAATGATAGAGCCATTCGCCGTTCACTGATTCGAGTGTTTTTGGCGATCTGTGATCTATGAGTGAGTCACACGAGGCGACTCCGCAAAACGCGGGGATTGTTTGTTTTGTTTTGTTTTTTTTTTCGACGAGGATTCGTTCTATGATTCCGCAGTTTCAAGTATGGCGGAGTAAAAGGAGCAATGTAAATCTACCATGAAATTTGGTTGCGAGTTTATACCCGTTGACACAACGTTATAACAACGTTGTGAATTGTTAGCGTTTTGTACAACGTAATAATAATGTTGGCAAAACGTTAAATGGTGCAACAACATTAGTACAAAGTAGCCATTACGTTTCTATTTCGTTTCCGTGGGGTTGTATTCCAAGGTTGTGGCCATATACCTGATAGTCCACGCTGCTACAACGTTACACGACCACAATAAAACGTTGTCGCAACGTTGTTGGATTTGCTGGGTAATGGTACTTGATCGTTACAAAATGGGAGTCCAAGAAATAGAAGGAAAGGATTTGGATATTATTTAAAGGGTGAAAACCTCCACTTGATTATGTTATTAAATTGATTTAGAGCACTGCTTTCAGTCATTATTTTCCCTCATATTGTCGTTGAATCGACCTTTTTCCTTGGCCGCTGGATTTAGGGGAAAACCCCAGATGGGACAAGATTAAGTGCCCTTATTCGATTCAGATAACATTGCAAAGGTTTATAATGTGCCAAGGTTAATATACCCATGTCTTAACGAAGATGATAAGACGTTATACCCCGATCTTTTATCAATCTTTTATTACTTTAAAGTATCCTTTAAAATTGTTATTACGAAATTTTAACGTATCAATTTCATTTTAAAAGATGTTGCTGTTTATATGAAACTATTACTGGTTTAATTTGAAAACTGACCTCATATAATGAATATGTTATTGGATTGATTTGAAATGTATTCACCATAATATATATATATACAGAGCATAAAAGCAGAACAAGTTATAAATAGCATGGCGCGAATAAGTCCATTTGTTCAATTTCAAAATATTATAAATAATTGTTCATTATGTTGATTCGGCAACTCGAATAGGTATTGGTAATTTGTTCCATTCCCTGGGACCGACTGACATGAATAAGTGATCAGAAAGATAAGTTTTAGAAAAAGGCCTATTAATGTTAAACAAAAGACGTCTGGTAATTTGTTCTTAAACAACTATTTGTCTAACAAGATACAGCCTAAAGGCGTTATTATTTTAACTTATATACGGAAGTGTCATTGTGCCGCATCCTGTCTTCCATAGTGCCCATCTAGCAAGGTTAAAGAGGTGAGTATTTATCCACAGTGATTATCTGTACATTAAAAAGTTTCCTGATACATAGGTTATATTGACCGGGATCTAAAAATTACCTTGATCAACAAACAGTTGTTTCCTCCGTCAAAGGAGAGTTAGTGATGCATTATATTGGCTAGAGTTCTATGGGAAGACTGAAATATCGATTGGGGATAGTACTGAAGGCGAACCTATCCCAGACGCCTAAGGTTTAAGAGTGTGTTTATTCATCTGAACAAAAGCCGTTAGATATATATAAAGCCGTATCGTCATCGGTAGTCTGGTTAAATACCGCACTGTTGTATATGCACTATGGAAACATAAATGTGAAAGCCAATGACGCATAAATGATGAAAGAATGGATATGCTGTGTGCAAATGTGATTCTCGTGTATTTTCTACTATTATTCGCTATTTGTAAGCGATGCATTATACTGACGGAATCGTTTACTATGTACAAAACAAATTTCAGTTTTATTTGTAGAGGCACATAGAAATTGTTAATGAAACCAAACATAGGAAAACGGAAAATAATGCTTATTATTGCATCTTTGCAGTGCCCGGCTTCCTTTGATGCCCTAAATACGTATTTTTTATTTTTTTATTAAAGGTGTAATACAGCCATGCCTGCAACTCTTTCAAGCTGAAATCAATTGTGTGTATGCTGTATTTAAATCATGATGACCACATCCAAAGCCTATCTATTCGAAGTAACCAAGAAACTGGGTGACCGCGTTATGGGCGCTACAAGCGTTACTGCTTTACGAAGGCAGAATCCAAGTATTACAGTTTGTAACCTTAGAATATAAATGATATAGCTTTAATGAAGCAAAATTCTAAAGGCAATGTTTCTTTTACTTAGACAGAATACAAGCCACACGCTTTACGAAGTAGAATATATAGGAGATTTCTGTATGAACAAAGAAAACAAAGGCTACATCTTAAAGTAAAATACAAATGATATTTCTTTTAGAAGGAAGAATAAAAACTTTACTGATTTACGCAGCTGGAATACAAATGCTACTACACCACAAAGAGAGAATACAATTTATATTGTTTTGATACATCAGAATACTAAAGGCTACTGTTTTACAAAGACAGAATACAAATGTAACTGCTTTGCCAAAGTAGAAAACAAATGATATTGTTTTACCACTGGTTTACGAAAGCAGAACGTAAATGCTACTGCACAGCCAAGGTAGAATACAAACGGTTTTGCTTTACAACACAGAATGCAAATGATATTGCTTCACGAAGGCAGAATGCAAATGCTATTGCTCTACGACACGGAATGCAAATGCTATCACTTTACAACACGGAATGCAAATGATACAATTAACGAAAGTAGAAACAAATGCTACCCTTAACGAAAGAAGAATACACATTTTTCCGCTTTACGATTGTAGAATACAACTCCACTAACCTATTATTTGTGTTTTTATCGTATTAAAGTAATATTCATCACAAGTTATCACAGTTTATAGTAGTTTTGAAAACAGCTTTTAGTCTCTACCCTCATCACTAAAAAGTCAATGATTTTCATATCTATCACACAATTCAATCAAATCGGTTTCTCGTTTACATGTACATATCAATATTCGCATTCGGTGTTTGTGTCGTAAAAATATAACAATTCTGATAACAGATCTCTCTCGAATATCTTTAATGTTGTGCACACAGCTATTTAATACATTTAATGAAAACACGTTATTTTCCTCAAATCAAATTCCAATACTAAATGCAAATGAATGTTGCCAGGAATAACATTCACATCAGAATATTGCTTTCTGTTGTTTAAATTGTGAGTGAATGGTGTGGGTATGGACATGTCAGATACACATGTTACTATGACTAATGTTTGTGAATCGGACGTGATGACTGTAGTTCGGCAAATTATGCCCGGCAACGGACAAATAGTGTACTGTGGATTTTACGTAACAAGGGGTTTCGATTTCTACCGTTTATCCTATTGCATACAATGAGCATATATAATCCAGTATGGAATGGTTTAGCTTTACTCACAAGTGAAAAAGATACGAAAAATAATTTATACTTGATTATAAAATTATATTTCTAAGCTTTCGTATGATAGAAATAGGTACCTGTGGAAGCTAAGAAAAATATCTTACAAGCACGTATCAAGTATTTTTCGTCACTATATTACTTATGATCATATGTATCTTTCACGATTCGTAGAAGATAATCGTTATATTAATGTTTGTAAATTTGACAATATTTTTTTTTAAATCAGGAGTCAAGAGATAACTATGATTTCAATGGATATGGTATTCAAAATTATTAAGCAAACAGATATCTTGATTTATCATGTTTTTAAAAGGACTATTGACACTGTGTAGCACTATGTATTACTTGATATACCAAACAAATAAACGGATAAATATGTGGACTGCAATACGCCCTCCCCCCTCTCCCAAAAACTCTGCATGTTGAAAATCAGTTGCAATCCCTGTTTTCAGTAAAAATGAAACAACCCCGTCCACGGTCGTCAGTATCACGCTCGTAATGGTCTAGCTATCCACCATAGGAACATTTAGGTATAGGATCCTGTTAAACATTGTCTAGGCCTCTTCTCGTTAGCCTTGTAACGACACTTAAAGTCCTGTTTTCAGAATCGTTCAATAGAAATGCAACACAATGGGCTAGTACACTGTAAAAAGGTCAATAACGTATTAAATATAACAAAAAGGACAAAATAACACCCTGTACTTGTCTTAACGTAATTATAATTCAGTCATGAAGTTTTAACATCTTAAATCAGTTTACTGTATAAGCAATGGCGATTGTAAATTTACATCATGTAATGTATTAGAATATATAACATTTTTAAGTTATTTTATAAAATATCAAAAACATTAATACCATGCAATTATTGGAAAATCCCAGACAAACAAAAAGCTTTTGTTATTTTGTTAACTGAGAAAAAACAAATTAAGAACGTTTGTTAGCCTACATACACAAATCCTTTGACTTAAGAACAAATTGTTTACGCTGTGTAATGTTCCATTGTATTGGTATTAGTCTGCCCTTCCCGCCATCATCATTGTATAATCATATTTATTTATGTTACCGCCATGAGACAGACAGATGGCCAAAAGCAATAAAGTTTATATCTATATGATATTATGATATCGTTTAAATTGATATTTCATTATTTTTGTATTGTCCCCAGGATGTTCATTAAACACCATATTGTGCTGGTCTATCAAGCTCAGTGCGTATGAACTAATACCTCTTATTACCCTATTATTTTAATCACACATTCTAATAGCCACCTATGGATTATAACGATCTGTCAGGAGACAGGATTAGTAAAGACGGTCTATGCCATTGATTAATTTTACATCTCTCAGGCACCAAGACAGATCTGTGAACTGATTTAACACACTGTTATATAGCAGTATTATGGACATTTTGCTGTTAGAACAGACAGTGATCTTCGTGTTTACTTCTATAACTAACACTCTCATTAAAACCAATACAAACAGATATTAGCCGATCTAATTAACTGGGTTCGATACGTGTGAACGGACGTCATCTGAAAGGTGTTACATTGTTTATGAAGAGAATATGAGTATTCCTAACTTCGTTAATCTCAAGCCAAACACTGGAGCAAATAATATATGTTATTTAGTAATGGGGTTGCGTAACATATTACTTTGAATTCAACATTTGATAAAACAAATTGAAAAGTTTTGAAGCCAGGATAGACTTTGTAATGACGGAATCGCTACAAAGACATTCGTGGTTATAAGCAGGATTCTTCGTATTTCTGACGTGAAACACTCAAGACAAGTGGTGACATATTACTGCTCTAGACATAAAAAATGAAACTGAATAAAACGCTTTTCAAAGGTAAACTTTCTTCTGATTGCATTACTAGTTTTCCTTATATTATTTCCGATGCATTCTGTTGACGCCTGACAATAAGTCACGTGTTTCTGCTTAATTCCTCCAGAGAAATATTCCTGCTTTATCGTGCTGAGACAAGGATATCACAAACAGCACAGGCAGCAAAGAGAATGCGATAATCTCGTATGATCCAATAACTCCGGTCATCTGTCCGTGGCAGTGTCAGGAAAATCGATAGGTAGGCGCCATAGACGTTTATACTTCTGTTGTCATTTTCAGACAGCCTATTCAGGTGATACAACCTAGCATGAATATGCTGGACAGCGTCTTATGCAAATTTTAAGAGGAAAATATTTCCGAATTTAATATTCCGTCCTTTCTTTATCCTTCAGAATAGTTTCCATTAATGCCATAAAGTCATTCCTATTGCCGTTCATGAACAGTCAGTCTGGATAACATGGTCTATCGTGTCGAACAGCTGTTTTGAACTAAAAAACATCGTATCACAACACTGAACGCTGAATTTGCTTTTTTTAAAATTAATTTTACAAAACAATTTCTGCTGCAACATCTCTTTTTCTGAACAAGTTACTATTGAAATTAATGCTAATCAAATATGACAGTCTTCGTGCTTGGAAAGCCCAACAACTTTCAAACGTTATGCAAAAGAATTGTCTCGAAAATTTGAACATGGTTAGCCTTGTGTTCCCAGCGTCTTTAACGCATTCATGACTTCATTCCATATTCCCAACGGGCGCTAATTTTTGGAGATTTAAAACAGGGACTGTAATATTATACTTAAAGTCGAATATAGACTGTTTTTTATTATACACATACAGTCAAAACATATTGGCCAAATGACACTGACATTTTATTTTATAGTTTAACTTCAAAGAGCATTTCGATTGAGCAGCTCTTTAATCATTGGCCAGTGTCGTTAACTGGGAAATACTGTATTCTCTGGAAAGGTACAAAAATAAATATTGACAAATGCATAATAGTGTCGACACGTGTCTTTAAATGCACAGAAAAACTATAGAACAGATAGAGCCTTGCCAATTCTTCATTGTTTGAATAAAATCATTCAATGTAGTCCCCGTTTGTCCAAAAATTTAACGTTTTTCCATGCGTCTGTTTGTTTGTTTTTAGGTTATCTTTTCGAATGGAGAATGATGGTTGCAGTGATAAGGGATAAACAATACTATTGTACCAGTTTATCGAATTTTTTCGGTATTTTGGGACAAAACTTTCTTAGTTTGAACAGATTCTAGTTAAGAAACTTTGCCGGTTGAAATCATCCAGGAATCAAACCCAATACCTTCAAAGTTAGGCACCAAAGCGCCAGCAGTAAATGTCGGCCACTCCTCTCCGCCATCCGAAGTACGTATCCATCTGAAAGAAAGCTAAGAAAATCTTATATAACACAGATTTACGTTCCCCATTGAGCCTCGATATTCTGTCGCCTATATACGATATAATTCAGATTGTTTGTCTGTTTGTTTGATTGGGGGTTTAACAGTGAACTTAACATTGATAGATGAAGGCGAACCAGCCCAATTAATGGGTGAAGGAAAGCAACTTTGAATTCACAGGCAACAAGCTAAGACAAGACAGGACAAAAACAAGATAACCACAGGACATAACACACAAAGACATAACAAACAGATCAGCTTCATGTTGCCCCTTACCCTTTATCCTTGCATACACTGAGTAGAAATAATCCAGTGTGGAATGATTAAGCTGAACTCAAAAGTGAAAAAGACACGAAAACTACTTTTTTTTCTGGAATTTAAGATAAATATGCTTCCAAAGGATATGGCATACGAAATTATTAAGCAAACAGATATCTTGATTTATCATGTTTTAGAAAGGAAAATTGACACTGTGTGGTACTATGTATCACTGGATGTACCAACCAAATAAACGGATTAATATGTGCACTGCAATATGCCCCCTCCCTCTCTCAAAAACTCTGCATGTTGAAAATCAGTTGCAATCCCTGTTTTCAGTACAAATGAAAGAACCCTGTCCATCGTCGTCAGAAGCACGCTGGTAATGGTCTAGCAATCCACCATAGTAACATTTAGGTCTAGGATCCTGTTTAACATTGTTAAACAAATAAAGTATGGATAGTTGAGTCCTAATGTTCAAGTTCATCTGCCATTCTAGCTACGCCTCATCGCGTTAGCTTTCCTACGACACTTAAGATTCAGTTCTCAGAATCGTCCATTAGTAATGCAACAGAATTGGCTAGACCGGTGCAAAAATGCTTCAAAAGTTATCAAATAAAACAAAAAAGACAAAGTAACCCCACCATTTTTGTCCTAACGTAGTTCTAATTCATACACGAAGTTTAAACATCTTAATTTATTTTAATATTTAAGCTATGACGATCTTAAATTTACATCATGTAATGTATTACAAAACGAGTATGATTTTGTACCTATTTTTTGCTTATTTGCTGACATAAGAAAAACATTATTATCATGCCATCATCGGAAAAACCCAAACAAAGAAAACGTCTCTGCTCTATTGTAAAATGTTCCATTTTATTGGTATTTGTCTGCCATCATTGTGTGATCATATATGTATTTATGTACTTCCTCTGGACCAGATGGCCAAACGCAATTGGATATATATATTTATATATATATGATATTGGGATGTTGTTTAAATTGATATGTAGTTATTTTCCTATTGTCCCCAGGATGTACATCAAACACCATATTCTTCTGGTCTATCAAGCTCAGTGCGTAAGGACTTATATCTCGCATAACAACCCGGATATTTCATTTTGCCCATAACGACACTGCTTATTACCCTATCATACTAATCAGACATTCTAATAGCCACCTATGGATTTTAACGATCTTTCAGGAGAAAGGATTAGTAAAGGCGATTTATGCCATTTATTAATTTTACATCTTTCAGGCACCAAGACAGATCTGTGAACTGATTTAACACACTGTCTTATTGCGTTATTATGGACATTCTGCTGTTAGAACAGACATTGATCTTCGTGTTTACTTCTATACATAACACTCTCATTAAAACCAACACAAACAGTTATTAGCCGATTTAATTAACTGGGTTCGATACGTGTGAACGGACGCCGTCTGAAAGGTGTTACATTGTTTATGAAGAGAATATGAGTATTCCTAACTTCGTCAGTCTCAAGCCAAACAGTGGCACCCATAATCTATGTAGCCAAACAGTGGCATCTATAATCTATGTAGCCGGACAGTGACATCTATAATCTATGTAGCCAAACAGTGACACCTATAATCTATGTTTTTTTATTTACGGGGGCTGCATTACATGATACTTTGAAGAGGACATTTGATAAAACCAAATGAAAATTGTTAAAGCCAGGATACACTTTGTAATGATGGAATCGCTACAAATACATGTGTGTTTATTAGCAGGATTGTTCGTAGTTCTGACGTGAAACACTCCAGAAAAGTGCTGACGTTCTAGACATAACAAATGAAACTGAATAAACGCTTTTCAAAGGTAAACTTTCTTCTGATTGCATTACTAGTTTTCCTTATATTATTCCCGATGCATTTTGTTGACGCCTGGCGACAAATCCCGCGTTTCTGCTTACTTCCATTACAGGAATAATCCTGCTTTATCTGGCTTACACAAGGATATCACAAACAGCAGAGGTAACAAAGAAAATGTGATAATCTCGTATAATCCTGTCGGTGGCAGTGTCAGAAAATCTATAGATACGCGCGGGAGACGTTTATAAATTCTGTTGTCATTTTCAGACAGCCAATTCAGGTGACACGACCTAGCATCAATTTGCTGGACAGTGTCTCATGCAGATTTAAACGGAGGAAAATATTTCCAAAGCTAATATTCTGTCCTTTCTTTATCCTTCAGAATAGTTTCCATTAATGCCATAAAGTCATTTCTGTTTCCGTTTATGAAGAGACTTTTTTGTAGTCTGACAAATATGGGCACCGTGTTCCATAAAATGTTATGTGTCTATAATTTATATCATATTGACTCTCTTTATTAATGTTAACATTAACTTACAACTTGGCCAAGATCGGCTATTTATGCAAAATATCGAAATTATCTATCAAACATGCGTTGAGAATAGGTTCTAACGCTTCTTTATACGTTTAAAATGTTTCTTGCAACATCTTTTTTTCTGAACAAGTTACTTTTGAAAGTGATGCTTATCCGATGTGAAAGTCTTCGTGCTTGGAAAGACCAACAACTTTCAGAGGTTATCCAAACAAAAATTAATGTTCGGGGTTATTGGAACATGGTTAGCCTGGTGTCTTTAGCTTATTCATGACTCCATTCCATATTCCCAACTGGCGCTAATTTTCGTAGATTTAAAACAGCGCCTGTAATACTACCTAACGCCGAATATCGACCGTGTATTATTATACAGTCAATGCATATTGGCCAAACGACATTTACATTTCCATAGTTTTACTTCAAAGAGCATTGTGAATGAGCAGCTCTTAAATCTGTCGTTTTATAATTGAAATAACCATGAGAACAACGTTAAACCCCAAATGAAAAAAACCAAACAAACAAGTAAACAAACCCCATTTGCCCTGGTGGGCAACAGAAAGGTCCCTACAATTGATCCCCTGGGATTATTAGAAATATTATATTATTTCATGGTTGGGTAGATTTTAGAAGACCATGCGGTTTTAATCACGCTGGCACATGTAATATGTGTGATACTACATCATTTTACTGTGTTCTCACGGGGTGCTCGACCCATGATAGATCGATACTCCAAAGCATTTATCTCACATCACACTAATGAACTAGGTATCAAGGCCTCCGTTCGATGAGATTTTTAGACCTGATTGAAGAAAGGTCCCACCTATTCCTGCCCTGATATTATAATGAATAGGCCTACTATATATTTATTTCATGGTTCGCTATAGATAGTAGAAGACCATGCAGTTTAAATCACATCGGCACATGTAACATGTTTGATCCTTAATTATTTAACTGTGTTCTCACGGGGTGCTCGACGGTTGATAGATCGATACTCCAAAGCATTTATCTCTCATCTCACTAATGAACTAGGCATCAAGGACGGCTCTATTCAATCAATTTTTTTAGACGTGATCGAAGTAGAAATATTCTGGAAAGGAATAATTAGGATGAGCTGTTATTAAGTACTTCACTATCCTTCGTAGAGCAGATTGTCTTTATATTTAGTTTGGTTTACTGCAGACCGAATGATCCTGTGAGAATTTATTTCCCAATTCGGCCATTGCTCAATACCGGACGGTTTCATCTTGGGCTAAATCAGAGATACACACTTCTTACTCTGCATCTCATGAAAATCGTTACTTTTCCAAGTTCATCATTCAGCAAAATTGGCTGTTTTATTATTTGACTTGTCTATTATAAACAATAATAATTTAAGTTTTAGAAAATAAAGAAACTCGTGGAATTTTTTGCCGTTTAGAAAGTGATCATTAACTTCTTGTTTAAGTAGTATTTAGAACCTGTAGTAGTAACATAACAAAATCTATAGATTCCAATTTTTATTATTGGGCAACGTTTTATTCCAGATACTAGCACCTTTTTCAAGCTTTTTCAGTTTAGAAAAATTGACGGTTTATATACATAACTATTTGACAGGAGCAATAACATGTGTTGATTGCCTTAAGAAAACATGGAAGCGGATGACATCAAATGATGAAAAGATAACTAACAAAAGAAAACATAGGTACAATGACATAACGTTTTTTTGGGATTTCAACTTCTATATGTGGAATCAGGCAAGGTTTCAGTATTGATACTAACCCCTTTCTCAATCTAAATATAGAAGTTATCATTTATGATGAACACAGAGAGACATAAATGGATAGTCAGTGTGCATCGGAGTTTAGAGTGCATGGGAAGTAAAGTAAATACGATATGTTATGCAGTCAATAAAGGTAGTAAGAATAGTATGTAATGTTATGGTGGGCTTAGGAGAACACCAAGACAAATAAGTAATAAAAAGTAACTTCGGCAGGTGGTTGATTTATACAATGTGGATCTGATGTAAAGTTAATACAATGCGATAAGCCAGCGGGGTACATCTGTGATCAGGTTACCATAGATGGAGGGCATGTGGAACCCAATGTCTCTGTTTACTTCAAAATTAGATCTGTGGATTTGAATGACCCGCACGAGTTATCGTGTTGTTAGGTGGGTTATATTTACATTTAAATGTGTGATATTAGTCCAAATCTGTTAATGTGGCGGGTTTTCCAAGATGCGGTCCCGAGAGATTTGATTTTTGGTCACTTTTGTCTGTTGAAGTTTAATTATCATCATTTTCGCTATTTTTGGAAATAATCATTTTACTAGTGAGAAGAGAATCTAATAACCCAACAAACCAAACTACCTTGCGACAACGTTTTAATTTGGTCGTGTTACGTTGTTGCAATGGAATTTTGTGGACTACCAGTTATGTTGCCACAATCGTAGCACACAAGCCACACGACAACGAAACAGAAACGTAATAGCTGTGTTGTAATATTGTTGTTACATTAAGCAACATTTTCACAACATTGTTATTATGTTGTACAAAACGCTACCAATTCACAGCTAAGTCTCAATGAGTCGATTTGTGTTGAAACAACGTTAAACTTCAACGTTTTTCTGTGACGATTTGACAACGTTATAATAACGTTGTATCTACTGGTAAAAACTAACAACTAAACTTGAGAGTAGATTTATGTTGCAGTAACGTTGTTATTTGGTTACTGTGCAACGTTACCAATGTATAGCTGGTATACAACGTTGCAGCTACATAGTGTGTTTGCTTGGAAAGTATTACCATGTTCTTTTTTACAGAAGCAGAGATACATTGGACGAGAACGTTTTCTGGGTAATAGTGGAGAACCCTTCGCTGAATAGAATTGTAGGCCTCGGGTTTAAATGGAAATGTAAGGGTTCTTATTTTTACATAATTACTAGCATGCTCTGATCGTGGATCAAAGTGCACATTACAACTCTACCTGCACGGGTTTCCACTAGTTACCTGTTATTGGCAATAGAAAACGATCGTATCAAACAGCTATCTTTGAACACACTGTTAAACCTTAAATCACATAGACTTCAAAATGTTACTATAACCGATGTAAACGGCAGCATACATGTTGATCGTAGAGGAATAGTAGAAGTTATCCTTGATTGCCATATAGAATATGAACCGTATTTCTATCAGAATTCTATTTAGCAATGTAAAAAGAAAATGAATATCCATAGGGAAGTGGGTTCTGGCCCTTTGGCGTTCTGACCCACACTCTAGTGAAAGAACTATATAAATATTTATCAGATGATGAATAGTAGTACATCTCTGACCTTATCGTTTTACAGGAAAGAGCTGATGAATAATTCTTAATCAAATCTACTGCATGACGACTCACTCGACAAGGCAAAGTCTCCTATTCATATATTGTGGCTGTTTTATATTCGTTTTATCAGAAGTCCATTAACTAGAAGTGTGAGATGCCAATATCAGAAGCGTGTATTGCATTTTGTACAAACTGCACCTATCCAACTACTTGCCAACACTCTTGTGATTTACTGTCGAACCATTAGGGGAGATAATTTGTTAATTGAATCGAACACGATTACTAACACTTGGCTCTGCTTTGGGAAAAGATATGGTGTGTGAAATAACGTGAGCTTGCTGTGACAAAATAGCCAGTGGTCGTGGACAGTTAGAATAGTTGCATGTTCGAAATGTTTGTATTTAAAAAATGACAATAATAAATAAGACGTACAAAATAAATTACAACAACGGTATAGATAATATCGATCTGAGCCATGGCAACCATATAATAAAATCCACTGTCCTTCTATACGGCCAATCACGAATTTCACAATCTGCACCCGAATTTCTCATAGTTCAACAGTGAAGAATCAAACCAAACTAGTCACCGATAGTTACCGATGCCTGGAGATAATTACTGACTTAAATCTAACCGGCGCAAGACGGACGTCTCGCGAACTTACTGCGCACAACTTGCACTCTACGTCACCATATCTTTTATAGCATAGGCGAGGGCAACGGAAACTATACCGGCATGGAACGTATGAACCATGTGAACAGAACAGAAGTTAATGTGACTTATGGTATTATCGTAGTGTCCATAGTTACCGCAGAGGAACCACAACGTTCTTTAAAAAAGTATTTTCTGAGATTTTGGAAATCATCTACGCCTGTTTTCGCTTTTAAACTGACAGACAGGGAAATGGTATTCAAATTGATTTCGTCGGAAACAGAAAAAAACATCATTGAATTTTTCTTCCCAGTTCAGCACAACAAAAGCATTTAGTGTGGTTCTATACTTCGATGGACCCATAATAATGTTTGTCGAGTGACCATTCAAACGCAGCCACTCATGTCTTTTGTCAAGAATCAAAATGTGACTTTTGTCCATATGGCTTCCAGTTTGTTTTAACCGTGATCTTTTCGTGGCATGATTCTATTATGGCCAATCCCTGAAATGTCACTGACGTAACAGACTGCTCCCTCCAGGAAATAAAGGAGTTGATTTCATCCAACCGAAAGATAAAATGAATTTAATTATAGATTTGCAAAAGCACAGTTTTTATATGAAGTGAAATAAGATTGATTTATTTTGGTTCTGTTTTTTTTTGTTTTTTGTTTTGCTTTTTCTTAAACGCTGTACAGCTGTGAACTGTGGTTTGTCTTGGAAACCAAGTACATCGTTTCGATATCTAGTCATCGAGTCTTAATATTATTATTAATATTTTAATACTATTTCTGGCATATACAAATATGCGTTCTTATTCAAGATTAATCGATTGTTCCTGATATGGCGTTGACGTGCTGTTGTAAGACGTATGAGCTATACCACGTAACGCCCACACCAAGGACTAATGCTGAGGTAAGTGTGTCGAATTACTCATTCACCTTTGACGTATCGCTTACAAGTGTCAGTACCTCTCCCCCCACGGCCCCTGCCACACACTCCACAGTGGACTTTAATTATATCAGGGAGGAACACAAAGTTAATCCGGCAATTACGTAAGTGTTTTTTATGAGATTTTTTCACTGTTTTCCATCGCATTTGAGTAAGGCCGAGCAAGAAGGGAAAAAGCCGTCGACATTTAGAAATGAGATATGCTTGAACACAACATTGAACGCCGATCAGACAAAAAAAACATCCACAAAATTTCAGTTATATAATCATTTCGCAGTCTGATTGGATAACTATATAGGTTTCCTAATAAAAACATCTAAAAACTAGCCTACTAGATCGTTTAACGAACATCTCTTAGCAGATATCAGAAGACAGTTGGTTTCTGAACCAACTGTGGAGACAATCACGGTTTTCACCATCTGCAATCGAATTTCCCAAAATTTAAGAATCAAATCAAACTAGTCAGCGATATGTACTGATGCTTGGTGAGAACTATTGACTAAAATCAGTTTTTACATAATTTAATGATTCTTTCCAGTTTAGCACCAAAAAAGGGAATATTGGGGTTCGACTATTCAAGAGCAAGGTGAAGTAGCCAGTATTTTTGGCTAAACCATGAAGAGTCTAGAATCCATCGAAATATCAGTTAAATGGACTAGACAAACGTTTATGTTTACTTATTCAAGTCAGTCCAACATTTTTCAGAGTATACCCATTTAACCGTGGACATGAACTATAGTTATGGATTACTTCTTCTAGGTTCAGTAACTGCATGGATTTATCTTGATTATTTTCAACGCAATGTTCCATTAGCATCTGGATGTGATGTGTCATTATAGATATTAAAACCTTATACTAACAATAGCTCTCATTGTCTCTTGACACTAGGGTCGCATTAACGTAGGGCCAACGGCCGTGGCTTAGTGGTTGGCGTATGCACTTACTAATCCTACTTTAATGTACCGTTCACGGGATCGACTGTCGACAATCAGTTATATGAGTGAGTCACACGATGTTGCCTTGGCAATAACATGGGTGTTTTTACGAGGTTCCCTATCGGTTTTCCACCGTAATTAGACATGAAAAAGCGTGAAGTGGACAACCCCTCTGTAGCGAGAGCATGCTACAGGAAAAAAATGTCTCAAACACAATGTAGAAAAAATAATAAGTTTGTCCTGGTTATATTGAACAGCACAGAAAAAAACAAGTCCATCCCAACTCAATAGTGTTCATAGTAGTTCTCCCCGAAAAAAACCCTACCCAGATTTTACCCATTGTTCACATTACTGGTCAGTTGACACATAACCCACCAAACAGGTCTTGTCAAACAGGCCACTGACCATTGTCACCAAAGAATATCAAAAAGTTCATGTTGGCTTACATGAAGTGGATATTGGGGAAGATTGCATTTAAGTTAATTAAGATCAAAAACAAAAGTGAATGCAAATTAATAAGTGAAAAATCGCGTCTTTCGCGACAAGCTGGAGTTCACCAATCCATCGTACATTTCAGCCTTAGATGATATTTATTGGTTAAAAATGTGGACCAATGGGTGTATTTTAGAAACATGAAAACAATGGGTAAATAAGTCATTTGATTGATGTATTGATCAATGGGTTTCTACTAATAATAGTACCACAATATGCACGGTATTAATTGATCCCAGTTCCATTAGGTCTGGTGTAGGTAAATGAGTACGAAATTCCCCCAAAAGCTACACATGCATGAATATTTCTCTTTTTATCTTCTCGGCAAAATGAAATATCATTCTTTTAAATACTTTCTTAATAAAGGTAATTTTACTGCGATTGATGTTTATGCAGTTTATAAAAAGGTGATGAAATGTAACAGAATGAAGGCTCTTGATGATTATGACACTGTATATCATGATGAACTCTTAGAGGTTTTACGGTACCACGATTGCTTAAGCCTTGTGACCAAAGACAACATAAAACGTCTTTGAATGACTTTTTGAAGTTGAATAACTAAAAAGGCAAAACACTTTATGGATGGCATCTTCTCATTTATTTTTCACGCAACGTTTCAATGTCTATTATGACATCGTTTTCCATTGTTCAACACATAAATCGTGACGAAGATGTCATATTCATAATGAACCAACTCGTACATTTATATTGTGTAATAATACATAACGGTTACAATGTAGAGGTTTGATGGTGTACGGACAACGCGCAGACCCGGCTGTATAGTTCAGAATAATATAGTTGAGTTATCTCCAGGAAAGTCACTGTTATATCATTTATATGAACCCCCACAACATGATATTTGGCGACGAGTGATGTGAGCATGTCTACTACACTGTGCACTACGATAAAGTGGACGTTGTACTCAAACTAAATGAACTTTTCTGCTGTTTAATCTGCCAGTTTTCTTCGCTCGCACGCTAGCGAAGATGGCGACTGCTCTGCCCTCATTTCCTGCCTTCCCAGTGAACTCTGATCCCCAGTCGGCTGGCGACCGCTGGAAAAAATGGCTCTCTCGTCTCGACAATTTATTTTTGGCAATGGATATATCCAACTCAACACGCAAAAGAGCTTTATTACTTTACTACGCTGGTGAAGAAGTACACAGTATTTTCGACACTCTTGACAACACCGGCAATGATTATGAAACAGCTACGGAGAAACTCACTGCATACTTCATTCCATGTCAAAACACAGAACTAAACCGTTTCATTTTCCGGAACATTAAACAAACCCCAGATGAAAATATGGATGCTTTTCACACTCGTTTAAGACAATTAGCTGCAAATTGTGGGTTTACAGATCAAAGTCAAGACATAAAATCTCAGATCATTTTTGGATGCAAATCTGCTAAACTTAAACGGATTGCACTCCGTGACCCCAAAATGACACTCACCCATCTACTAGATACAGGCCGTGCTATGGAACAAGCCGACATTCAAGCCGCTGTTATTTCACCTGAGCAAACTGAAAGTATAAAACGACTTGACAGAAATTCTACAAATCATCACTATCAATCCACCAATCAAAAAACGAGATATAAAGGTCAAAGCTCAAATCCCGGCAATTCTACCTGTAATCACTGTGGAAATCATTGGCCTCACAAAGGTGGCATGAAAAACTGTCCTGCTCGTGGCAAACAATGCAGAAACTGTGGCATATTTAATCATTTTGACACTTGTTGTAGAGCTACTCAAAAATCTACCAAACAACAACCCCATCTCTATGACAATAGCAGGCAACACAGGAAACGACTAAACAAAGTCACCACAGACAAACAGAAAAGTGACTCTTCTAGTGATGATGAATACATTTATTCAGTGAAATCAAAACACAGCAAACTCCCAACCGTAACAGTTACTATAAATAATAGACCAACAACAATGTTACTTGACACAGGTGCCAGCATCAACATTCTTGGGATGAAAACATATATGGGAATTAAACCTTTTGTCGACATTCAACCTGCAAACACACAAATATTTCCTTATGCTTCGACTGAGCCACTTCCGCTACATGGTAAGTTCGATGCAACAATAAGTTCAACCCGCACAACAACAAGTGCAACATTCTACGTCAGTGAAAACAGTAATGAATCCTTATTAAGCTACTCAACAGCACAGAAACTTCAAATGATAGACATCATTAATAAACTTGACACACAGTCTGGATCTACAACTCCAACTAGTGATAAACTCCTAAAGGAATACTCTGACTTATTCACAGGCATAGGCAAAATGAAAGACTTTCAAGTCAAGCTACACATTGATGAAACTGTTCTTCCTGTCACTCAGCCTCATCGTCGCATTCCTTTTCATCTTCGAAAAAAAGTGGAAGAGGAAATAGACAAACTCTTATCTCAAGATATAATAGAAAAGACAGATGGTCCTACTCCATGGGTATCCCCTATCATCGCAACTCCAAAGCCTAAAGCTCCTGATCAAATAAGACTATGTATCGACATGAGAGCACCAAACACAGCAATACAGAGAGAACGTCACGTGACACCAACTGTTGATGATATTATAGTAGATTTACACAATGCTAAAGTTTTCTCAAAACTTGATCTGAACTCCGGATATCACCAACTGGAACTTCATGAACAATCACGATATATCACAACATTCTCCACTCATGTTGGACTATTCCGATACAAACGTCTCAATTTTGGAACGAACTCAGCTGCAGAGGTGTTTCAAAATGCAATTCAACAAATCCTCTCGGACATCCCAGGTGTTAGAAATTTGAGTGATGACATCATCATTATGGGAGCAACTCAAGAGCAGCATGACATAGCTCTAGAAGCTACACTCAAACGACTCCGTGAGAAAAATCTAACTCTAAATTCTCAAAAATGTGTTTTCAACAAAAAGACTCTTGATTTCTATGGGTACACGTTTTCTGAAAAAGGTATGTCGCCTGACCCAAAGAAAGTCTCCGCCATTTGTGAAATCTCAAGACCATCTAACATTTCAGAAATGAGAAGTTTCCTTGGAATGACCAGTTATTGTTCCCGATTTCTACCTGACTACTCAACAGTGTCAACACCCCTACGTGAACTAACTCACAAAAAGGTCAAGTGGGAATGGTCTCCAGCATGTGACGAAGCTTTCACTAAGCTGAAAGAAATGTTGACATCAGCACAAACTATGGCTTACTTCAATCCCCTACACACAACAGAAGTCATAGCCGACGCCAGTCCATTTGGTTTAGGTGCCATTCTAGCTCAAAGGCAATCTCATGATTCTCCACCTAAAATCATAGCTTACGCCTCTCGTTCGCTCACTTCAGTGGAACGTCGATATTCCCAAACTGAACGAGAAGCACTAGCACTGGTATGGGCATGTGAACATTTTCACCTCTATGTATATGGTTCAACATTTAATCTCATCACAGACCATAAGCCATTAGAGTGTATCTTCAACAACCCTTTGTCTAAACCTCCAGCCAGGATCGAAAGATGGGCACTACGCTTACAGGATTACAACTTCAAAGTCATATACTCCAAAGGTAAAGACAATCCTGCAGACTTCATGTCTCGCAATCCTTCTCATAATCAGTCATCCAAACCATCTCGACCAGCACGACAGGCAGAAGAGTATGTCAATCACGTGATCTATAATGCTTCGCCATGTGCTATCACTCAAGTAGAACTAGAAAATGCAACTAAACAAGACCCAACACTTCAGCTCATCATTAAAACTATTCGTCACAACACATGGTATCAACTCAAACAGGTGACTGATCCCGACATCGAGAAAGACATTCTGATAAATTTCTCTAAAATTCAACAAGAACTAACAGTGTCTGAGAATGACATTCTCATTCGTGGAAATAGAATCGTCATCCCTAAACTGCTACAGAAACGTGCTGTACAACTCGCTCATGAAGGACACCAAGGACTAACTCGGACCAAGCAGTTGATCAGAGAGAAAGTTTGGTTTCCTAACATTGACAAGTTAGTGGAATCACAGGTATCAAGTTGTTTAGCATGTCAAGCTAATGTGTGTAAAATCAACCCTGAACCTCTCCACATGACAGAGTTACCTGAAAATCCATGGACTCAAGTCTCCATTGATTTTTGTGGCCCATTTCCTGATGGTTCACTACTACTTGTGATAATAGACGATTATTCAAGATTCCCTGTTGTGGAAATTGTAAAATCAACTTCAGCCAACACAACTATTCCAGTTCTTGACAAAGTTTTCTCTGAATTTGGTATTCCTAAGACTGTGAAAAGTGACAATGGTCCTCCATTTCAAAGCACTGACTTTCACAATTTCTCTAAGTATCTTGGTTTTCATCACAGAAAGATAACCCCTTTATGGCCTCAAGCCAATGGTGAAGCAGAACGACTTATGCAACCTCTTACCAAAGCCATTCGTTCAGCAGTCATCGAAGGAAAACCATGGAAACAAGAATTATTCGTGTTTTTAAGGAATTACAGAGCTACACCACATCCTACTACCGGACACACTCCTTCCGATTTGTTTTTCAACCGTCCAATTCGCACTAAGCTTCCTGAACCACTGATTACTCCAAGTGTGAGCGATTCTTCAGTGCGCCAGCGCGATAGGTCTAAGAAGGAGGGCATGAAAAATTATGCTGACCAACGAAGAAGAGCAAAATATATTAAATTTGCTATAGGTGATACAGTTCTTGTTCGACAACAGAAAATCAATAAATTTTCTACACCCTATGATCCCAAACCATACAAAGTGATTAAAATCAACAAGAATATGGTAACTGCTCGACGCAATGATCGTGTGATCACCAGGAATTGTTCTTTTTTCAAGTCTGTTCCAATTGCCGTGGATCCTCATTTTTCAGAGGAGGAGGAAGAGGATGATGAAGTCCCCAGTTTTACGACAACTCCTAGACTTACACCTCCCAGAAGATATCCTATTCGTAATAGAAGACCAACACGATTTCTTCTTCAAGAAATGTGAACTATAAGATTCCAAACAAAGAACTAAGCGTTTAACTTTGAACTGTCTAATGACCAATTGATTTTTATCGTTTTGAACAGTTTACTTTGCTTGAAAAGAACAAATAGTTTCTTACTTGCGAAATGCATTCCTACATTCGTTCTTATGGATCGTTTCATTGTTTGTTCTAGTTAACGTCATGAAAAGACTGTTAAGTATGTTTTCTTTGCGAAAAGACTTATTTTATTTGAACTGTAATTCAGAGAAATGTGCAAATGATCTCAGCTTAGACATTACTTTGAAGCCTACACAAATCATGATTTTAGGTAAACACTTGTTAAATGGTTCCAACTTATGTGAAGGGCTCCTTGCTAATTTAATAATTTACTCAAACTAATTTGTTTGTTATTTCTAGTTGAAATGTTAAAGAAGGAGAGAAATGTCATATTCATAATGAACCAACTCGTAATTTATATTGTGTAATAATACATAACGGTTACGCATGTAGAGGTTTGATGCTGTACGGACAACGCGCAGACCCGGCTGTATAGTTCAGAATAATAGTTGAGTTATATCTAGGAAAGTCATTGTTATGTCATTTATATGAACCCCCACAACATGATAGAAAACTTGGGACTCTCAGATGTTTTCCAACTGTGAATTTTGACATGAACTCAGCCCAAAATTTGACAATATATCCCTGTTACACACCTTGTGTTCGCCCTATTTTTCCCTCATCACTTTTTAACGAATGACAGAAATTTTGACAGGATGCTTGGGTCATTGAAATAAGTTAATTATTCTATTTAACAAACAACACCTAGGCCTCAGTGAGCCTTAATCTTTTAAATTTTCGTTGTAAACAAGATCATTTATGGTAGCATCAAGAAAACTATCATTCATTATTATTGAAATGTTTGTTGAATGCAAAAACACTTCTGTTCGAGAATATTCCGTAAGTAAGCTATCAGGAACGATTCTTTTAGTTTTAGGGGATTTTCCACGACACAAATATGTGGACAATTAAACTATTGAAGAGTTGGTTTGTTACTTGACATGTAATGGGGGAAACAATGTCACTCGCTTACAAATGCATTCTCAACCTGACATCAAAACATGCCTTTATGGAGAATCATAGAGTACCCTATTGTGTGCTGACTTTTTGATTCGGATTTAAGGCCAACTTCTTAGAGTTATTTCACTTATTTGATGGTATTCCAGTGCAAAAAGTGAATGAAATCACCCTCGATATTACTGGTGGTCTAACGACCGGTATACTCAAATTATCTGAAGACAGACTGTTTCAAGCGGTTTTATTGGTGTATTCAGCATACATATTGAAAGATCGAACTCCATTCCATCAGACTCCCTTCGTTAATCCAAGGGAACCTACTCTTAAGAACAGTCGTTTACGATAAGAATGGAGTAGTCTCCCATCCTTTCAAGATTTATATACCGTTACATCACTCCTCCTGTCGGAGAGCGAGTTTCACCGAGCTTAAATATTACACTTGTAAGCGAACAACATAAACAAAAATTAACAGTAAGGCTATCATATTACAATTACAGGCGTATGTCATGGAAATCTATAACGCTCAATTCGAGATGATGTCTAGAGCAACGGCGCCACTGCTAGCGGGATATCGATCCATCACATGCTAGGTTTGCCTGTGGTATGATAGATTATAAGCTACAGCCTGTCTACATGTAAACAGGTGACACAGAATAAGCAGCGAACAAATGTAACAGACGATAATATTACAATACATTTAAGGGGAAAAAAATACGAAACGTAGTGCTGGGAAGGGAAATCAAGGAATATGATAGGCCCTATTAAACGAAAAAAATGCAAAATCCAAATATATGTGCAGCAATGGATCTCTACCAATCATTCACACATATGCCACGGTAAAGATTACAATTATCCGGCACGGATACAAAATACAACTGTCTGTCACATGTGAACAAAATTAATCAAAATAAAAACACACAACTGATACATTCAATAACTCAAATACGTGTTTAATCGACTGATTAATTTAATTTAACAAAAAATGGCCGAACGATACTTTTCCATCTTAATATAGCAACTCACTTTAACCGTTTCGTAGACTAGTATTTCTACACTGTGGAAGTGAATCTATTTAGGGTTACCCTAAAGGACTGGGCAAATTTCTTTATGTAAACATTTTACCATATCCTGAGAAGTGGGATCGAAGTGATCAAATGGTACCCATTAATTGTAACGGTTGTCAAACGTTAACCCCTTAATAAGGATATGCCACCTGTCTCGCTTTTTACTAATCACTTGCATGAAATGTTTGTTGAGAGCAAAAAGGAATAGATATCTGCTGAGAATCTGTAGGTTGTGTAGAAATGCGTACAATTGGTACCAATGTTGTAATGTTCAAACCGGTACAAAAAAGGCCTTGGACTTTGCATTAAAAGGTCACAATTTCTGCATGACTAGCCAGGCTGGTATACAGTAAAGACTCACACTTTGAAAGGCATCGCTGAGAAGCTTCAAACAATGGGTAGAGCGTAACTTGCACCAATGAGTACAAGTGTCGTCAAGGTGTGGCTCATAAAACGGAAATCTCATCGACCGCGCTATAGCACAACAGTGCATGACTTTCTAAGCTCAAAAACTGGCCAGTAGTCAAGAAGCAGCCGAATCCAGGGTTGACAAACTTTTGACGACTCTATGCTTAGTTTTACCAAAAAAAAAAAACGGTTTAAGTCGTCGGATGTATTAAAGGCCCCAAGTGACTTTTAGTTTCCTTGATTTGTTACTATTTTTCGATTTTGTGAAATATGGTTTCCCATCTTCTCTACTTCCCTGTAAGAGCGGTAAGCCAGCTAAATGTAGTTGCACGTCTGTTATCAGTTATCCCCCCGTATGAACCTAGTTCTCATCCTTAAAGCGATATTCCCAGCTGCAATAAACCCTATATTCTTTTCAAATATTACCTTTAAATATACTTAAATATGGCATCGACTTGTCGTTTCTTACTTTTATAAA
>JARFOD010006671.1:0-11585 GCA_031763545.1 Mopalia muscosa | reverse complement strand
TTTTTGTCTACATCTGACTTTTTGTCTTCATCTAACTTTTTGTCTTCTTCTAACTTTTTGTCTTCATCTAACTTTTTGTCTTCATCTAACTTTTTGTCTACATCTGACTTTTTGTCTTCATCTAACTTTTTGTCTTCATCTTACTTTTTGTCTTCATCTGACTTTTTGACTTCATCTAACTTTTTGTCTACATCTGACTTTTTGTCTTCATCTAACTTTTTGTCTTCGTCTAACTTTTTGTCTTCATGTAACTTTTTGTCTACATCTGACTTTTTGTCTTCATCTAACTTTTTGTCTTCTTCTAACTTTTTGTCTTCATCTAACTTTTTATCTTCGTCTAACTTTTTGTCTACATCTGACTTTTTTTCTTCATCTAACTTTTTGTCTTCATCTTACTTTTTGTCTTCATCTTACTTTTTGTCTTCTTCTAACTTTTTGTCTTCATCTAACTTTTTGTCTTCATCTAACTTTTTGTCTTCATCTAACTTTTTGTCTTCGTCTAACTTTTTGTCTTCATCTAACTTTTTGTCTTAGAACATATTAAATTGTATTAAAGCTAGATATTAGCTTTTAAAATGTTTCTTGTTCAAAATGTTGCATATTATACAAGTCTGTGAAAAATTGTCTTTTAAGTTATTAGCATATTTTCCTAAAATAAAATGTATCAGCAACAAACAAAGTGTTAACTAAAAATTATTTGACTTAGATATTAAGATATCTTACTTGGATTTTAGGACATTCCATCCATAAACAATCTTCCTGAAACTATATCTGTGGATGAGAATGAAGGAAAGGGCAAAGTTCTCTATGATATTTCTGCTGTGGATAGAGACCCACCTGTAAGTTAATTTATTCATATGAACTATGTTGTTTTAATCTAGTTCTGCATTTATCATTGGTAAGAAACTCCTTGGAAGGCTCAAGTTGTCCCAAATATCATAGTTTCAACATTTTATATATTCCATTCAATATTTTTTTTATAGTTTACAATGATTTCTTGGCTGTGATGTTGTGTTTATTTTTTTTATTACATTAACAAAGAGATATGTGTTTAGTTTATTTGTTTTTGTAGTAACATTAAATCATTTCTATGTCATTTGAAAAGGGATCTTTAAAACTGCATTCTTTATTTTGACATTTTGTTTAACTAACTCTAAGTCAGAAAATCTGGGGGGTTCCGGGGCCAGTTGCTAGAAAGAGTATTAGCCACTAACACCAGATCAAATCGCTAATCCTGGTTGAGATAGACCTACAACATGGAATCACGTAATCTAATAGCAGATTAAGTTTAATAGCCCTTAGAGAAACCAGCTTGTATGGTAATCACCCAAATGCCCCTGGAAGGCTGGTACTGATAATACTGATAGACTTGTGATTATTTTGGTATACATGTTAACCTTCTGTCTGGTTTCAGAACACTGACTTCAGTGCAATCAGATACAGCATAGTGGAGGTGTTACCAACATCAGGACAAGGGTTTTTCTACCTGGACCCACTGAGTGGACAGTTAGTGTTAAGAGAGGTGTTGTCATCCGATATCATCAAACCACCAAGTTACAGGGTAACTTACAGTCTGCTTTCTTCACAACTTTTTTAAAATTTTAATTTTTGATACTATGAATATCTTCAAAGTCCAATCTATAGTAAAATATTATGCAATAATTGTATTAAAATAATATTATTGAAATAACATTAATGAAAGACCATGCAAAATTTCAATCATATAATATATTTAATTATCCAGGCTTAATTTTCATTCGAGAGTTGTGTTCATTTCTTTATTTGGTGATTTTTCATCACTGTTTGATGGTTTATTGTGACATGTTTACTTTGGTTTAATTATCTACAGGGTTTAAAAAAAAAAACAATGAAGAAGCTTTGGTAATCTGCTTTTGTAATTTCCTAAATTCATTCCTCAATTTAGGTAAGGATTGAATTCTTTATCTTAATTTTCAATGAAAATTTAATGAATTTCTTTGACTTTTTTGTTCAGGTAACAATTGAGGCGCGGAACCTTGGGTCTCCCTCGTTATCCTCCACAGGTGTTTTGACGGTCCAGGTGAACAGAAACAGTCGACCTCCTACCTTTAACACCACAATAACGCAAAGGAATATTGATGAGACAACAGGTGTTGGCACCCTTATCATTTTCGTTACTGCCACTGACCCAGACCCAGGGGTAAGTCCCAGGCTTTTTAATTTGTAATTTCAATTTACCAAGTTATTCAGCATAATCAAGTCACCAATTTCTGTTTCCAAAAATTGTCTAAACTTAAGTTCAACGTTTTCATTATTATATGTTTTTCTAAAATCTTTAATGTAATTGTGTTTGATATTTTAAATTATAAGCTAGACTTGCTTTGCCATATTTGTGATGGAAACCTTGGAAAACCAGAGCAATGTAATTTCCAAGTGTAAAAAGCGCTTGAAAACTGCAGTTTTTGTGATTGACCATTGGAAGAATTGTTTACTTTAATGTGCTGTATTAAGGCAAATCAGGGCCTTTTCAAGCGAGTTTAAACGAAAAGATGTTCTTGGATGCTCTGGATCGGGATGTCTTAATTTCCTTTCATGAAAAGTCACATTTTATTGATGTATCCCACCAGATAGGGGGGTCTCATTGTCATGGCAAAATAAATTTCAGTGAAAAAAACAGAAGACCAAGTAAAACAAAATACATGTACGTTAAACTAAACTTGGTTCTCTTGTAAAACTTTCAGGTATTTGGGCAAGTCAAATATTACTTAATTGGAGATGGAAATTCCCCTAACTTCTTCTCAGTCAATGAAAACAATGGTCGGATTACGATCAGGGACAACTTGTGGAAAGACAACAACCTACAATATACAGTAAGTTTTCATGGTATATTAGTACTATAATAACATGTTCCTTGTATGTAGTTACATTATCATTACCTTGTTTATATTCAGTGGTTTGGAGTTACTGTGTCAGTCTTTTTATTTTATTATACTTACATAACAAAAAATACAAATACTTGCATCCCCATTAAAAATAATGCATCATTTTGCAAGTTTTAATTGTATTGGGAAAATTGTTGTCTTACTTTATGTGTATTGTTTAAGGACTGGTTGTCTAATTTCATACATTTTATATGTTGTCAATAGATTAATATGTATATTTAATCTGGTAATAAAGTTGTATTACAATCTGGACCTTTTTTATTGTCAGCTGTTTATTGATACCTATTTTTTGTTATGAGAAACTAAAATAACCCTTCTCTTTGTCTCTCTGATTTCAGCTTCGTATCCGAGCGACTGATGGAGGGGGTCTGTCTAGTATTGCTGTCTTCACTGTGATCGTTAATCGTAATCTCAACACTCCATCCTTTGATAAAAGAGTATACGATCTCGAAATCCCGGAAACGCAGCAGCTACAAACTCCATTACTGAAGTTGCTGGCCTCTGATCTCGATAGACAGGTACAGAATTTTTATGATCACAAATATGAAAAATTGTGTAATAATATTGTCAATTAAAATCTGATCAAGGAAAGGACAGTTGCTTTGCATAAGGAACATGCAAGCTGTTGACATTTCAATCCAGAGAAATTAAACATATCAAAACAATAACTGACTTAAAGTAAAATGAGAGCTAAATTTCTAAAACTGAAAATAACACTAGAGACAGTTGATTGGACTGTTTTGTGAAGCATAATTGATTTGTAGGTTTTCACACAGCCGTTACAACTCACAATGATTTTAGGAGTCAGGATATTCATGTCAGTATGTTTTAAAACAAGTTAGACATTCTATAGATCTGTACTTCATATTAGTTCACATATGTGAAAAAATAGCTTATTTTAATGCTTGTTTATGTATGTCATATAAAAACGCAATTAAACACAATTAAAACATATAAAGCTTAAAACACCAAGTGATAAAAATGTTCTTGTACATGGTTGATTTCTCTTGTACTCATATTGGCTGTGTTATGATTATGTTGTAATTGCTGACACTGGTTGTTTTCAGGCGCCCCACAATACGCTGGTGTATCGAATAACCGGAGAAGGTTTAGCCCAGAGTTTTTTCAGCGTTGACCCTGATGGCTACCTCATCTTGATTAGATCCCTGACCCAGAACCAACAACTCAATCAATTCACTGTAAGTTAACACCTTTAACAAAGTCACTTTATTCTACTTTTCTTGACCTTTACATTTTTCAAATAGTATCATTTGTTTCTATTTTTTGTATTCCTTCTTTTGAAAAATAATGAATTTAACTTATTGTTTTTTCTTGTAATATCTTCACAATATAGTTTCACTTTGAAAGACAATGTATTTAACGTTTTGTTTTTTCTTGTAATATCTTCACAATATAGTTTCACTTTGAAAGACAATGTATTTAACGTTTTGTTTTTTTGGGGGGTTAAAATTTTACAAATAAATCTTAAATTTGGTAAAACTATCTGTACCTGGTATGTTTTAACACTAGTGTCATCAATAACATTATTAACCATTGTTTACAGTCATAATAATAATGATGAAAGCCGAAGCGATAGGATATAACGAAATCATTTAAATTGTCCACTACTTTAAATTTTATTTCAATAAGCTAAACTGTTGTATGTCAGGTGAGAGTTCAAGTCAGTGACCAGGGTCTACCTCAGGAGAGAACGTCCAATCAACAAGCCACTGTGAATGTACGAGTAACCAGGGATGTGGTGTCGCCCATCTCTTTCAATCAGACTTATGAGGCTAATGTACGAGAGGATGCTACATCAGGGAGCGTCGTGGAGACAGTACAGGCTACCAGCTCTGATCCTTCGGTAGGATTTGGTGCACTATTTTGAAGTCTAAGGATGATTTTAAGTTGTTTGGGTTTTAAAGACAGACCTATTTATCCTAATCTCTGTTAAATTAATCACTGTTAGCATTATTAAATAATAAAAATGAAGCTAATATTAGTAGTTTGGAGTGTATGTGAGTAAGTCACATGATGTGACTCCGCAATAGCGGGGATGTTTTTTTTTTTTTTACTATGTTTCCTCTCACTTTTCCCCTATATTTAAATAAAAAAACAGTGTGAAGTAGACAAGCCACCATCATTTCAGTGAAATATAACGCTTTACACTGAACTAATGTTTGCAATAAAACCGCAATTTCTATCTTATCTTAAAATTGTGATTACCATGTCTATATTCTTTCTTTACAGCCTATTCAGTACTATATCATAGGTGATGGACGTGCCCCTCAATTTTTCTCGGTGGATCCTAACACTGGGATTATTCGAGTTACAGGAGATTTATCATCAGATCCCAGCCCTTTCTATATGGTAGGTAGCATTTAATAAACATCTTTTTCTTTTTAAATAACATTTTTAATATTTGTGTGTTGTGTTACCAGCTTCCTGTAGCCTGGGGATTCACTGAACGACACTTAAAGCTGATTAAAGCTGAGACATTTTGCACTGTTTGTTGCCAATGATGTTAAGATGGTTTCTTTCACAAATTTTACATAGATTGTACTTATATTGGGTACCGCTTAAGACATAAACTAAGGTATAAAAATGAATTAAACTAAATAACATTTGTAATAATTAGGCAAAATGGGAAACATACATGACAAATTTGACAACTGTTTGTTTTGTGTATAGTTGGAGATTGGTTTGCATGTGTAAAGGAATGAAAAACAAAACATATGATTTAAATAAGTTGAAGTCAATAATTACGCTTAAGAATTGAATTCACTTAAATTCTGCATGGTATTGATGGATGCTGGTTCATACAAGTTTCACTTCTTTTAATACAGACAAAATATTGCATCTCTTGTTAATTTTAGATTGTGATTGAAGCTCGTGATAGTCGAAATCCACCTCGCCGCGCACAGACAACAGTCAGAGTGAATGTCTTACGTAACTTCTTCGCTCCTATATTTACACGACCTACATATGACCTTCCTGTTGACGAGACACAGCCCTGGGGAGCAGATTTCTTCACCTTCTCTGCTACGGACGCAGATAAACAGGTAAACATTGGAAGCTCACAAAGAAATTATTTACATTGAAGAAGTCAATGATACATGGGTCTAGTTTCATTAAATTGCAAAAACATTTTTCATCAATTGAAATGGTGAAAATCAACTGTTATATTATGCAGAATTGATGAAACCTTATATATTTTTATGTCATAGACAAGTTTTCATTTAAACCTTTTCGAACGACTTTAGAATGCTCAAACACAGGAATGCCTTGGGCATTTTGCTAACTGTCCTCTAATTTATGACATAGTCATCTTATGTGTTCACTTGTTTGAGATGTCACACTTTTAGAGTGTGTTAGATGGAGTTCAATCCTGTGAGACTGTGTTTTCTCACCATAGCCTAGCTGTGATACTGCTGAATGTGGCGTAAAACAATAATCAATCAATCCTTTGGGATGAGAAAAAGTTCACCGTAAATCTGATACACTTTAAAATGCAATTCCATATAAACTGATCTGTGCCAAACATGCTATTTGATATTTATGGAAAGTTGATTTTAATTTATTTAAATTTTTGTTTTTTTAAGCCACCAAATAATGCTGTGAGATACAACCTAACTGGTGACGCCCGTGTCTTGAGGTACTTTTCAGTTAATGAGTTGACAGGAGGTATCAGTGTTCGACAATCTCTTGTATCTGATTTGGATAAAACAGTCTACAATGTGAGTTCATCCAAGGGTTAAGCAACATTTGAATTTTACATGTACCTACATTGTTGTCCTGCCAACTGCCTTTAATTTAAATCATTTTAAAAAAATGTAATACAAAGGACAAAATTTTGAGAAATACTTTTACAGGTGTCTGGGAGTTTATCTGCTACATACGATGATATATCAATTTTAAATTAAAGACATCCCTGTGAGAATTTTACTTCCTTTTTAAGAAATATATAAAAGGTAGTTATTCCAAAGGATCGTTATACTTTATTTTGATAATATTTTCAATCGATATCAAGTTGATAATAATATAAAATTGAAAAGGGGCCAGAGTCTTTTGTTATTTTCTGGTATTGGATGATATTGTGGTGTGTTTTAGACAATTCATGAGCTGGTACTGTTCAGAAAATGAAAAGAAATTTTCAGATTTTATGATCTGAAATAATAATATTTAGACCAGATTCCTTCAATTACTGTCTGTATGATGGTACAAATCTGAAGCTATTCTTGACCTTTTTGGTTTTCAGGGAATTCTCTATGCTTATGACCTGGGTACACCAAGACGTGTCAGTAAGGAACAACCTTTTAGTGTGACCGTAACAAGAAATCTCTACCCTCCAGTATTTATAGGCACTCCATATGAAAAACAAATTGAACAAAATCATCCGACTAATACGCCTGTTTTCCGAGAAGGTGAAATTAGAGTTCGAGATAGGGATGCAGTAAGTATTATGACATGTAATGTATAGTAAATTTATTTACCCCAAAAAACTAATAGCTGTAGAATGGGATATTCAGTGGTGTCACGTAAAAAAGTCTATTTTTACTTACCCCCAAAATATAAAACATATTAATAATTTGAAGAGGCTGGTGTGAAAAATGTTTTTTTTTTTTTTTTTTCTCCTCTGTTTTCTGTCCCAAGCACATGCTTTATTTTAGCTTATTAATTACTTTTTTGATATACTATATTATTAAATTATTTTGTATTGTTTTAAATTAAATTGTGTCCTAATTTCTTTGCAGAATTCTTATAGATGTAATTTTCTGTCTTTAGGTTTACAATGAACTAAGTTTCCAGATAATAGGAGATGATAAATCACAGGGCTTGTTTGATATCATCAAATCCACGACAGACCCCACCACAGCTGTTATTACACTTAGAAACAGTATAGAGGCAGATCCTGACAGTACATATAAGGTATGTTTCTATTCACAGCCTATTGGCTGAGGAAAAGTATGTGCCAAGTACAATCCTACGGTCTTTACTTTTCAACGGATGAACATTTTTCTTTCAGATGGAAACTTCACATTTTATGGTTGTCTTTGATATG
This sequence comes from Mopalia muscosa, assembly GCA_031763545.1. Classification (NCBI taxonomy): domain Eukaryota; kingdom Metazoa; phylum Mollusca; class Polyplacophora; order Chitonida; family Mopaliidae; genus Mopalia; species Mopalia muscosa. Next base: position 3,602 of record JARFOD010006671.1, on the reverse strand, counting down.
ACAACTTAATGTTTAATTGCCTTTATATTGATGTAAAATTGTCTTTAGTGCAATATTTTATACAATTCAATCTATTAATCATTCATATATAATATGGTATTGTTAATAATAAAAGTTTTCACAGACATTGTTTTGAGTTTTGCTAGCTATGGATAAAAACGAGCCCAATGACATAATTTTCCTCGGAATCTTGTAGGTCAGGATATGGGTTGGTGATAATGGTTCTCCTCAGCAGACGGCTGTTACCGTGGCGACAGTCACTGTTCTACGAAACTTGAATCCGCCACAGTTCACACAGACCACGCCTTATTCAATCACGATATATGAAACTCAGGAGCTGGGGCGTTCCTTCATCTCTGTGTTAGCCAGGGATGCAGACACTACTGTAAGTAAAATATGTAATTTCTGGAATTGTGTAGTTAAAGCTTATTTGATTTATCATTTGCCTTGTAAATATGAGATTCATGTTCCACCAGGAACTTAGTATTGGGGTTATGGGGCCTAGAGTTAAATAAAAATTAGAAGTTTCCTACAGAAACAACATATCTGCAGCACTATTTCATTACTACATCCATTTCATATCATTTGTCGGTTTTATTTTTCAAACATGTACTTGTGGTGACAGACAACAATAACAGATCCAAGTGGACTAAAGTTTGATTTTTTAAAGAATTTGCAAGAAAGTTTTGTTTATCCTAAATATTCAATTGATTTTCAGGAACCACACAATTTAGTGAGGTATCGTTTGAACCCTAATAGTCAAGGTCAGGATTATTTCGCCGTTAATGAGCGGACTGGAGGTATCTATGTTTATAAACCACTCACTGATGACCCAACTGATAGGAGGCAGTACAGGGTAGGTAACCTTAGTGTTAGTGAGCAGTGCGACTATAACACTTGACAAACTGAAATCAAAAGTCTTAGATATCCTAAAGAGTTTCTAGAGCCAATTCGGTTCCCAAAATAATAGAAGCCAAAATTAATTTCAATGTAGACCATTGATTTTTTTACCTAAACTTATTATTTTTATTGCATATTTTCAAAGACAACCATCTGTATTGGACTTGCAATTGGACTCAAATTAGTATAGCCATTAATAATTTAATGTAAAAAGCGGTACTGCAGAGAACCTGAAAAAAAAATATTTTAGAAAGCCCCCTGATATCAGTATGTGTCTTTGTGTATAACACATAACAAGCTAAAATGAACAGTTAAAGGAGTGTCTCATTTTCAAGAGTTTTGAAAAGGAGGTGTTTTTTTGCTATTTATGTATATTTATCTGATACATACCTGACAAATTCCAATAATATTAAAATTTAAACTATAAATACTGGATCAATATTTGATTGAGATGACATATCTTGATACAAACAAAACTAAAAAATGTTATCAAGTATTATATACTTTTAACACAATATTGAATCTTTTGGTCTAGCTTGGAGACCAGTAAATTTTGCTTACCTTAAAAGGGTTAATCAATAACTTAACTCATGAAAAATTGTACAATAATAGCCTATTCTGTTTGTTTTCTTTCAGTTAAATATCAAAGCATCTGATATGGGTCAGCCATTGTCCTTAGAATCCTCACAGGATGCTATTGTGGATGTTACTGTCAAACATAACCTTTATCCACCGGTGTTCCCACAACCACTATATACCACCAGTATTCCGGTGGACTCCACCACCAATCATAGGGTTTTTACAGTAACAGCCACAGATCAGGATGAGGTATGGGTTTTGTTTTCCTCCTTACATTTAGGTACATGGCAGTCTATTGAATCTAAAAAATTCTGCTAATTTCTGTAAAAAGATTTACAACAACAACAAAAATTGTGCAGTGCAACAATAATTAGTGTATTTAGTGTAGTTAGTGAGTTTTGTAATTATTTTATTCAAACCAAGCCAATTTATTCCAAATGTATGGCTATGATGTAGAAATGTGAAATAACATGTTGTGGTTTTTGTACTTACGTATTTTAAAAAATTCAAAAAGACTTTTTATCCATAAAGTACAATTTAAAGTATTACTCCATGAATACTGATGTAGTATGATGATTGTATTGTAGAATAAAATTTTGTGTTAAAGTGTCTAAGGCCGTAGTAGTGATTTATTGCACTGTATTGAATTATGATTAATATTATTTTCTATTTGTTGTTTTAGCCACCTTTCAACAACATCACATACAGCATTGTTGGTGACACAGGTGCGGAGAATGTGTTCACGATTGATCGCAACGGATTGATCACCCTGACACGCCCCATTCTTACTGACTCCACCCCAGAATATAGGGTAGGTCAATTCTCTCTTATTGTTAATAAATTAATCTCAAATTTAAATTTGAATTTTTTGTCATTTTACATTTGTTAACAGTAAATACAAAGTGTTTGCACAGTATTACAGGAGAGATTTGTATAAATTGGGAAACATGCGTAGTAATGAAGTTGGTCAGAGTATATAATAATTTTGGTACTTTGTGATGCGGTGACATGTTTTGTTTCTGTTTCAGCAGTGTGTCAATAAAGCTAGCAACTAGTATTGTTTGACATGAAATAACCCTAACAATGTCTTGATTTGTAACTTTGTTCGTCAAAATTATGAATACTTCAGACATTTAAACAAAGTCTTTGCTAAACTTTTCCAGATGAAGTATGTGTCAGCCTTAAAGTGTATTTATTGGACATAGATGGCGCCAAAATATAGCAGAACTGTCACCTACTGTAAATAATCAATTAGAACTTATATATCCGTATTTTTATCTTGAGTTTTTTTCAATTTGGTAACTACTCTGCTGGCCATACTAAATGTATATCAACCAATTTTGTTTGTCAATAAATAAATTATTGTCAAAATAATTATACGTTATGTTACATATGTATTCTATTATGTAATGTAGGTAATATATCAGATGTTGGATTATATTTTTCTTCAGGTGCGTGTTCAAGCGGCAGACTCTGGTCGCCCCAATAAGCTGGGTTTCACTGTCGTCGCAGTAACAGTATCACGAAATCGTTATCGCCCAAGGTTAACGAACCCTGGAGGCATTGAAAACACGGTTAACATCACTGTACCTGAGAGTGTTGACTTCAATTATCTTATCTATGATGTAGATGCTCAGGACAATGACACTGCAGTAAGATATTTTTTTCCATTGCTTTTTACCAAATGTCAGTATATTTCAACAGCAATTTGACAACAGTTGTAGCGTATATTTGCCCTTAATGTCATACCATGACCAGAGTTGTTAATAACGCAATTTATTGTCGTAAAAAATTAAAATATATAACAAATCAAAAATGTATTGTTTAACTATAAAATCATATTTCACCGTTTCAAACCTCTTGTTTTACAGCCACCATATAACAGTTTAAGATTTGAAATAATTGGTCATGAAAATGCCAAGAATTTCTTTCAAATAGATGAGAATACTGGTCAGATCCGTCTTCGTCAGTCTCTGCTCTTAGGAACTGATGAATATTATAGGGTGAGTATTATTGATATCCATTTCACACTTTCCAGCCAGGGGTTTTCATGATTTGGTTTTCTGGTTTTATAATTCACCATTATGGTTTGTAAATATACACCCTGTCTAATAAACTCCCCC
>JARFOD010006649.1:0-11586 GCA_031763545.1 Mopalia muscosa | reverse complement strand
GATTGATTGGCCCATTGTATGATTGATTGATTGATTGATTGATTGATTGATTGATTAATTGATTAATTGATTGATTGATTGATCGATCGATCGATCGATTGATTGATTGATTTATTGATTGAGATTCAACAAAAATACTGTCCAGTAAGGATTACGAAGCCTTTGGAAACATAGGGATTATACATCCACAGTGGTCCTATTTTCGACTCCACCAGAGGTGGATCCGTAGGTTTCATTATTACGCAGCGAACATTCTTAAAGTAGGGACAGATGAGTTTGTACATTCCTATATGTATTGGACAAGTGATTTAGCTGAAATGACATCGAGAAAATGCATTTAAGATGTGTTTTATATTATTAACTTTCTCACTCTTTCCTACTTAAACACAACGGAAACCGAGATAAACCACGATTAAGTCGACACGATCCTGTGAGCGGTACAACGAAGGAAGAAGAGTAGTCCGACACGCTTACCAGTGAACCACGACAGCGGTGTAGTCCTTTCTCTTCTATTGTCAGCTTACCTATTTTAATTTGATTTGATTGTCCCTTTGGTAGTAGTAATAATATAACCAACATTCAACAATAGCATGGTCTTTACATAATGTTTAATGACTGGTTTTAATTCAGATGGCCAATGATATAGCCTGGTTTTCGCGCCGTGCTTTCATTCTAAACGTGTCTTTTTTTAAAGCGATGCTAGGCGTAGCAATAAAATGCATATAGGTAAAACGAGCATAATTTCTTGTGTTCAATTATGCTCTCTAATTTTCTAATCGAGCTATAACAATTTTATAATTGGATCTTAAACAATGTGGAATGCACAAACTACAGTCAAATTTATCCTCGCGGACATGTCTAGGTACTTTTATCATTAAACGGAAGAGCTCCACAAATATGGACCAATCAAACTTTTTCAAAAAGGTGCCTACGTCACGAGACCTGTGGAGTCGACCTTTAACAGTTGACACCAATGACCTTGGTTCACACATGTTATTAACCCGTAACGCAGAAGAGCGTTAGTCGCGTGACGTCATCGTCAAGGCGGCCAAGCCCAAAATGTCAGCCGCCAGTGGTCGTAGGAAGGTATATATCTGTAACACTCCGGTTATTTAATAAAATGAAGAAACGATAAGTCGATGCAACATTTAAGTATATTCAATGGTAACCTTTCAAGGGACATACAGTAGAAGTTATTTCAGCCCGCAGTATCGCTTTAACTGATATCCACATTCCAGATACGCTTCTTTGGTTTATGTAGGCCCACCTTTAAGACTACTAATCACAGTGAAAATCGTACCGATTGGAACTGTCTTCGTCGGTTTTCTTCGTGAAAACAAATTACATGATTATATATGTTACATTAATAAACGTGGGTATATTTCCTGGGCCGCCATAATTCGTACATTTACAAACTTTCACGTAAATTTGATTCCCGATATAATCTATTTTTATTCGCTTCTCATTGAATGGTTCAGCCCTACTGATTACAAGCTCCTTCACAGAACACTTCAATGAGTACTTCAATCAGCACGTATTCAGTTCAGCTGATACTATTCATGTGTCCATCTGACGAAAAGGGTATTGCCAATCCAGTGTATGACAAATCAAATTAAAGTTTTAACAAATTTCAGTGGCGCTACCCTCCGGTCAGGGGGTAAATAATTAAGCAAATGTGCCATAGAACTGTAACCAACAGAGCGCGACTAACAGGCCTATTGTTATATCCCAGCCTGTGTTGTCTTCTTCCCACTCGGGTAGAAGAACACTCACCGGCTTATTGTAATTCTCACAGACATCGTTATTGAACGAGTTCAATGTATTTGGGTTATGTTATTACCTAAGTTTCCAGCTGACTGTTACCAGCCCACTGACCACAGTTCATTGGCTATACCATGCTCTGACACGGGCTATGACTACCTTCAGAGGACAGTCCACTCAACCTACAACTCTATACCCCCACATTCGGATATCCGGAAGGGAAGATGTTATTATTCTACTGTTAAACTCAAATTGAGGTTATATGGGCTGGTTGTTACGTATATGTGGTAAACAAAAGGGTCTGCTCTTAACTCATAAATAGCATGTGCCACGCTTTCCGGTAAAAACAATTTTGGTGTGAAGGATTGTGGTGCGTTTCAGTCAGTGCCTCAGGGAAAATTCAACTTACGATTTCGTGTGTACCTGTCTTATCTTACCCATGTTCGACAATGGACTCGTCTGAGGGAAAAGGCCGAGTAAGTTGGCTACTCATTCATTGAGTTGATAGTGAGTGAAATGTGGAGTAAACTGGCAGTAAGGTCATGTTTTCTCTGATCTGGAGGTTCCAAGGCGTCATTCTTCTCTCTCTCTTACAATCTTCATCACTGCGATACACAACACGTGCTAGTCATTCGGCTTAACGAAGGGAATAATGCTGCATTTCCTCTCAATCACGACAGGCTCGGCTCTCCTGTTTCTCACGCTGGCCGGAGTGACAGACTCAAGCCAGTCGACCATCAGCCTGGGCACCATACCGGTAAGTTTTAAACTGAACACTTTAAGGTATGAACGTAATTGATTTGTAAAAACTTTGGTGATTAATTTAAACAGCATCTCTTGGAAAGAAAATTTCTTAAAGTTATGTCTTAATCTAAAGTATAATATAAATTTCTTGTATACACAGAAAGTGTTGTCTTAAAACAGCTCTTGGAAACAAAATTTCTTAAAGTTAAGTCTTAATCTAAAGTTACAACATAGATTTGTTGTATACACAGAAAGTGTTGTGTTAAAACGTCTAAGCGATTACTGCGTAATAGATCACGCTTTCAATAAAATAGAGCTGTTTTCACTCAGTCAAAGAGGCCTTTCAATTGAGAGATCCATAGAATTGAGAAGAACTGGGCCATCACACTCTGATTTATCATCTCTTATTATCATCAATATGGGTCGACCAATCTTTCTTTTCTGTTCCCTTTTGAGTGCGGTAGATATTTCGCCTGTCTGAAGCTATGCATTCTGACAGCGACTTGAAAACATGAATGAGTTTAAATATTATAAAGCACGTACTTTTACGAGGTCAGAAAAGGGCCACCCGGCGACTTACCCCCAGAGCCGCTGACTGGGAAAAAGTGTTTTTCCTGCATGGTTTGGCCATGCGTCAGTGTCATTTACAGTGAACTCAATCACTTTGTAAGATAGAAGGAAAGAGAGGAGTGGTGGGCACGTTATTATACGGGACAAGAGTCTGTGTTGCATTCTGAAGGAGTGTTCCCATTCTTGATGAGAACCCACCTTTGGAAGAACAATTGCTGGGGTCCTGCTCATCTAAGTGTGAGAGTACTGATCGTTCCCCATTCTATCTCACAGTAATAATGAGACAGTCTGGAAATATAGTAACCAGGTTCAATTAGCTAAACAGAAGTCGTCTGCCAGAAATCCAAACAGAACCCGAAGCCGATTTTCAATACCAATTGTGAGAGACTGTAAAATGAATTACCGAACTTGTGAAATAACGTTGTGAAAAGAAACAATATTTGATCATTTATTTAAGTAACATTTAGAAGCGGGAGGTAGGACTATATATATAAGATGGAAAGACCTGATAAGGATAAAAACTTATCAGTTTAAACTGTCTTTCCATTTTACATGAAGAATGCATAATTTATCGATCATTGTAGACCTTGTAAAACAGCCTAGTACTGTAGATGGTGTAAAATAGCCTCCAGTGATCACTGAACAACGGGACTCCACTAATCTCCGTTTTGCCTCCCATCATCGTAACTACTGCGTTCACCATAACTCCGCTGACGACGCTTATGATCGACGTAGTTTTTGCCGTAACACCAGTGATCGCCGTATCTCAACTGATTACCATAAGTCTTATGACTAACAAAACTCAAATGATCAACGTAACCCCGTATCTCGAGTGTTTACCATAAGTCTTATGACTAACAAAACTCAAATGACCAACGTAACCCCGTATCTCGAGTGTTTACCAAAAGTCTACTATATAACGTATAACTCTAATATAGACTTATTTCCATAAGTCGCATAACTAATGTAACTCTGATGATGCCTGAACACTAGTAATTACCGTAACACCAGTGACTACCGTATCTCAAACAATTAGTCTAATAACTAACTTAACCCTAATCATCGCCATAAACCTAGTAATTGCTTTAACACCAGTGACCACCGTATCTCAAATGACTACCAAAAGTGTAATAACTAACGCAATTCTGATCGTCGCCTTATCCCTAGTGATTACCGTAACACCTTTACCACAATATCTCAAATGGTCACCATAAGTAACTTACACAACTCTAATGATCGCTTTAAACCTAGTAATTGCTTTAACACCACTGACCAGTAACCACTTTATCTCAAATGACTACCATAAATTTAATGACTAACGTAATTCTGATCATCGCCTTGTCCCTAGTGATTACCGTAACACCTTGACCACTGTATCTCAAATTATCACCATAAGTAACTAACGCAACTCTATGATCAACGTAACCTTAGTAATTGTTCAACACCAGTGACCACCGTATCTCAAATTATCAACATAAGTAACTAACGCAACTCTATGATCAACGTAACCTTCGTAATTGTTCAACACCATTGACCACCGTATCTCAAATGAATACTGTAACTTCAGTGATCAGTGTGGCTCCACTAATTGCTGTAATTCCATGCACTGACTTCTGACTGCCGTTGCACCTTTGATCTCTACCCTGCTTCCTGTTCAAGCTTCGTATTGAACCCACTGATTCTGAACACCCTGGTTACTTTATCATGTTTATTAGTAGGAAAACTAGAATTTATGATCTATAGGTTTAGGCAACATGGTCGAATTTAGTAATATACTTTAATACCACTTTGATGGTACATACTCGGTCTATATTTTATCTGAATAAAACAGATTTCGATCACAATCATATTCAAACATCGAAGAAGCTATTAAGCAGTATACCTTGTTTGAATCTAGTATTTATTACCTGACGCACAATATTATATTACTTATAAGTTACAAGCAGTTAACAGCGACTAGACATTTTTCATTATAAAAGCCATTCCCTTTAACGGACTATTTAATGATGCATTTAGGGACTGGAACTGCATAACAATATAGCATATAGCACTTAAACTTTTAAAATATCTGATTTAACTTAATTGCCTTCAGCTCCAAAGCCTTGGCTAAGGTGTGTTTTGTCTATTGACTTATGTTGACTTAGCAGTTTGAAGTCATCATTCACTTCACCAGATTAAATTGCTAATACCGGGTTGGCGTAATCATCGGATTAAATTTAATAGCACTTCGAGCAACTGGACCAAGGAAATTATACTTTGCGCAGAGTATGCATTTTCCATCATTAAGAACAACATTTTCGAACTTTGCCAATGTAGATCAGACATCATATGACAAACAGAACGACTTCTGGCGAATAGGGACTTGGATTGTTGGTGGGTCGTGAGTTCGAATCCCGTATCTGGTATGTGAGTTAGTCTGTTCCAAATTACGATATGTAGCTCATTTGAAACGCTTTGCAAATGTTTCTCGCTTTCTATTTACTTAACGGTTGCGTTTTGTTTAACTGTTGTTTTGGCGGATGGCTGTCAAACCGCAAGGTGACAGGGAAACATTGCACACGGCAAAACGTAGGTGGTTTAGAGATTATTTCTTGAATTAATCACTGTTAGCGACTTCATGGTAAGCCTGACAACTGTGGTGCATACAAAAACAGTTAGCTATTCTTCTAAGTGCTATTATGTATCCTGATAAAAGCGTTGGACGGTTGCTGTCCCAAATGTATTTAGTGTCTTCTGTTAAAACTTTCAGTAGTGGGTGTAAGGTCACTTAGTGTACCGGCTGTTCCTGATAGTCTGACACTCCGTATTCTCCCTGACTTCTCCACCATTTCCTCCCTGACTTCTCCACCATTTCCGCATGTCCATGTGGAATAGTTTCTGTCAACTGCACGCCCCTAATCGGCCAGGAAACTGCCACACCGCCGGAATATCTTTCATAAGAAAATTCTACCCAAAAAGATAACTGTCCATTGGTGAGTCGCTGATATACATGTATTTTCTGTCCTCCCTTTAATCCTTCCTTCAAGAGCACACCGTTTCCTGGTGGACTGAGAGGACAGAGGTGTATTCTTTTCCCCCATCTCTCTATATGACATGATATTGACGCTGGCATTGAAGATGTATAGCTCTTAGCATAGTATAGATAAAACTGTATCGCTCTAAACGCTGAAGACTAATAAAACAACATTTAGAATCATGTGTAGCTTCGCACATAACACACACAGTAAACGCATAAAACATTATTGACAAAACTGTATAGTTCAAAACATTGCCAACGAATAGCACAGCATTGAGTAGAATGCATCCCTCTACATATTGCAGTCGAATGGCACAGCTGTTTAGAAGAGCATATAAGAACACGGGCTCTCATAAATGACACAGCATTGAGAAAAATGTGCGGCTCTTATACGTATAGTGAACAAATGACACAGAATTGAGGAGAATGTGTCTCTTATACGTATAGTGAACAAATGACACAGAATTGAGGAGAATGTGGCTCTTATACATTTAGTGAACAAATGACACAGAATTGAGGAGAATGTGGCTCTTGTACGTATAGTGAACAAATGACACAGAATTGAGAAGAATGTGTGACTTATACATATAGTAAGCAAATGACACAGAATTGAAACGAATTACACACATTTAGGGGAATGTTCAAATCTGCACTTCAAAAGCAAATAATTTTTGATTAACAAAAAAATATATATAACTGTAGGTTTGACGAACGATCCAACGAAGAATTGAGAATAGTTTGTCGTTTTCTCTTTACAAACGAAGAACACATGCCTTTCGTAAAAAGACATGACTATGTGTACACAGGGAACGGAACGAGGTAATGAAGACTTTTCTCGTGTTATAATTAAGGCTGACAGATGTAAAGGCTTTCTTCCCATTCAGTGAAGAACTGTCAGAATAGCGCGATAGTTCATTTTGTCTGAACGTCAGAAATCTTGTTTGTCTACGTCATACTAAACACTCTTTATCTCCTTGATTATATATGACCGCAGTACCCATCCTCCTATTGCAGGGGTGAAAGTGTGTCAGAACAAGACTTTCACGTTAGTACCCTTGTTGCAATTCGAGGCAAAAAGGTGGCAAAAGTTTAATTGGCCTATTGTATAAATAAGTAACCAATCAGAGGGTCGTTTACATGTGTCAAAGTCTATAACAAACAAGCGTGGCGACCCTGTCAATTAACGTGTCTGTGATGATGTCGGGACTTGTTAATGGGACTAAGATGGTGCATTTACATTACATGTATAGCCTACTTGTCATCCTGTGTTTAGACTACCCCTTTCTTATTCTCAGAAAGCCCCAATTTGATTAGGTGGGTTAAAGAGAGCTCGTCCGAAAGTGGTTGTAGATTCGAGCTGACTCAATTTTGCCGTCTATGGAGGCAAGGTAAGAAAGGAAGAGTGGCTTTATGCGACGATCTTCTTTTCCACCCTGCCTCGGGAAAATGACAGAGATCATGATTGTTCTAAATAGTCGTCGTCATCGGAAGGCCAATGGCGAAAACTGATTTGTTATTTTGTCTGCTTACTCCATCACTGCCCTACATCAAACTTAGGAGGAGTGGACTCCACGGATATTGACGTCAGTTCAGGCGATCAACCACAATATAATCCTGTATGTTTTCGACTTGCCGTTTAAGCGAAATGATTCTATCCGTGTATGATATTTTGGAGATATATGTGACGAAAACTTATTGATCGATGAGTTAATGTAATCTATCCGTTTTATTTGCTTGTTGACAGCTTGTTTCCTTAAAATAATTTACAACACAGTCACATACTGTAAATACAAATAACATATCCTGTAGCTAATATGTTTTATGGCCAAACTGCGTAGAAACTTTTATCTTCAATCTGAACTTCCTGATTCTCGTTTAACACGGAACAGAAGCGATAGAACATATGTATAAAGATGTGGAACTTTTGTTGAAGGCGTGATACGTAAACATGCCGGATAAGACATTGATTCTAGTCCGTCAAGAACCATTTAACCCTGACACACCCACCTCTGTTAATGTAACAGTTATTATGTTTTCAAACATTGGGTGAAATTGTAAGATGCTAGTTTCTTGGAACACCCTAATTCGACATGATTGTAGCTTGTTTTTGATTGAAGGTCGCTGAACTTTTCATACGCATGATGATATTTAATGAAGTTATCGAGTAATTTTATTGACGTCAGTATAAGTGTTGATAAGAAAGTATTAGTGTCTTGATTCATTTCTAGGATGCAGATCTCATTGGCTGAATATATAGTGATGTTTTTTATTTTCAGTTTTCGTGCTAAAATTGCTGGTCCAAAATTGGCTGCCTCTTGTGACAAAAATGAACTAGTTTTAGATTTGATTGCTACACTTCGGTACACTCTGTTGATGTGATCTGTTAAGATGTTGTTGTCAGGCACTTGTGTCAGGCCGCGGCCGTAGATTTGTGGTTACGTGTCTAAGAAACCTACAGCGTCCACGGTCGTTAGTCTCCAGCACTCTAGGGAGGGGAGGGGGGGGGGGGGTATTTTTTGTGAGGTTTCCTCCCGGTTTCCCATCGTATATAAGCAAGAATCTGTGTGAAATGGACAATCGGTCGTCATATAAGTGAAATACCCAGCGTAAAATACTATTACCAAAATATTGTGCAAACAGAAAGACATTTGATGTAGGATAAAACGCTTGTTCCCATTATTATATGTTTTCTTTCTTTGCAATGGTTTGCTTTACGCTTTAAAACTACAAAAAATTAGGAATTAAGTGTATAAGGTTCTGTCTGTTAGACCGACCAATTGACCTCAATCGTATCACAGCAATACACATATTATATTACAGCGCTTCCCAAATTAAACACTTCGTCCAGATTTACAGATAATTACATTTCCAGATGTTCTTCAGTCGTAACTCCTTGATTATTGACCGAGTTTATAAAGCTGAAGATGATTTGTAAAATGGGTTTGTAGCTTAACCCTATTGATGTTAACAAGGTATCCGCGACAACATACATTAAGCAGGGTAGAGATGTTACATTTGAGATTATCTTGATTGGCCTGCGTGTGGGAAGCCTTCATGACCGAGAAAATCATACTTGGGGAGAGAAGAGTAGAATGGGGGATAGTAAATGATAATAAATGAACGATTTAGACGTGTCAATAACAAATTAGAGGTCAGCCAATATTACTGGGTCGTCCGTGTAACCGAATCTTGAGGTAAATTATAGCTTGAGAGTGGAATTCTGCTGGCATGAGTAACTTAAATTAGGATTAAGTGAGAATGCCCCTGAGGGAAGAAGCTGACAGTTCGCACCCAACACCTCTCACGGGAGGGTCGCATTACTTTATTTCTGCACCCAGTGAACTCCTTGTACTTTGGGCGGTCACTTCATCATCTTTTGACATCAGCTCTGTATATAAACCGCCCTCAATTGTTACCGCGTGATCCCCTGTTCTCCAGACTTTTTATTTAGGTACACCATAAGGCACATTCAGTATGTATGTAACTGTCAGTTGGTATTTGACCTTGTCTGAAGGATTACTGACCTTGCCAATAGTGATCATAACACAGTACTCTGCTTTAACCGGGGCTAGACCAATAAAATATCCAGAAATAGCTTGTTAAGTCTGCTCTAACCAAATCGTTATGTCTGTACTTTATTTTCAGAGTTTCGAAGAAGATAACAATTCAACACAATCCGATATATTGAAAAAACGTCCATCTAAAGTTGAAGAGAAAGTGGATCGAGATGTATTATGTGACGAGTATGGACCATGGTCAGCATGGTCGAAATGTTCCAAGCGTTGTGAAATGTCTAGAAAAAGAAACTGTGTCAAAGGACCTCTTTGTGGTAAAAATGTTGTGCTCAAAGAGCGCCGACGTTGCAGGCGTAAACGGCGGAGGAAATGTGACAAAGTTCAGCTTAAACAAATAGGCCCAAAGAAACGAACTAGTAAACTTATCAATAGACTATTAGATGATATGTTATATGGGGAATGGTCACAGTGGGGTCCCTGTACTAGGTCCTGTAAGCGCAGACGCACAAGAAAATGTGAACTCTCACGTGTCTGTGGTAGTATGTACATACAAGAAGAGAAAGGTTGCCACGTGCACAGTACGCCATGCAAGAAGAGGTCTACAGCCCAAAAAGAAAGGCGGCCTACACCAGAGCCTCGCCAAGCCCGCAGAACAACGGAATCGCCCGAATCTAGTAAGTGGCCTGTCTGGGTTTCTCAAATCACTGTCTATAACAGATTTATTGAAATGGCATTTTAAAACCTAACTGCCCGAGGCTAGATGGAATAACGCATTAAATAACACTCTATTGGCATCCAATGGTCACCGTCTCAGACAGTCAAGTAGCAATTTGTTGACTGGTTAAAATGATGTTGCCTGGAGCTATTCAGGTTGAAGCGACTGTAGTTTTACCGTCTAGCCACCCATAAATAGCAATTTCCACCTGTCTATCTGATAGCCTCTAAATTGGGAAGGCTTGTATTTTGTAGGCATTTCTCCTAACGAAGAGCCATTAGATGAACCGGTAGTGACAGAGGCTATCCAGGACATTTGTGGTCTGCGGTCCGCCGAGTCGCGACCTTCCTATCGAGTGGTAGGGGGTCGCGAAGCTAGGGAGGGCAGCTGGCCCTGGCAGGTTTGTAATCCAGACTTTTCTAACAAACAATAACCACTACAGACGGGTTTAGAACTACGTCAGTCAGAATAAATCTAAGAACAGAATAAACTTTATGTATGGTCGATATTCTAAGTACAAGACATTTGCTCACAGCTATTTCTATCGACCTTTTACTATATACAGTTAAATCACAGCCACCCCGAAGACAAATACGGTAATAGAAATGTATTTTACCTAAAACGAAGGTGTGTCTAAATAATGAAATAACCTTACCTAAATCAGTGAACATATATATACATTTTTTTTAAATATTGATTTGTCCCTATATATTTTTACCTAAAACAGACTTAGCAATCGTAAAGCGAAATTACACCACACCACTATGACTGTAGTTTAATTAGTCCTAATTTCTCACAAATGTCTATATAATACACTTTGTAAGTCATCGTAGCAACTGTTGATCTTTATCTTGTACTTGATAACCAATGATTTACCAGGGTTCTCAGACATTTAAACACCCGACATGCAAGGAAAGGTTCTACGTCACATCGAGTTTTCCCTCTCCGCTTAAGTTACACCGAGATCGTCTGCTCAGCCTACGTCACTGGGAAATATCTTGTTCTGCATGAGTACATAGAGATAGGCTCAATGCGAGATCTCGTGCTCTGTCTACGTCACATAGATATCTCCTGTTCAGCCTGTCACATTGTGATCTTTCGATCAGCCTACGTCACATTGATATATCCTGTCCAGTAGTCCCATTGAATATCAAGAGCAACCAAATAACTCTATAGTGTTAGTATATGGTAATGAGTAGTTGAACCCAATTTGATCTAATATCCCTTAAAAATACAGCCTTCTTACGCGGGGGGGGGGGGGGGGG